>SJYQ01002097.1:265097-301258 GCA_006410935.1 Redunca redunca | reverse complement strand
GAGTCTTTGTTTCGATTGTTTTCATTACTAAAACCTAGTTGAATTTCATATGAAAATAAAGTTATTAATAACAATCAGTCCTATCATCTTTAAAACAGCCACAGTATGTATTTCCAGAAAAAGAAAGCTGTTATAAACTTCAGTTCAGTTCAGTCGCTCAGTCGTGTCCGACTCTCTGCGACCCCATGAATCGCAGCACGCCAGGCCTCCCTGTCCATCACCATCTCCCGGAGTTCACTCAGACTCACGTCCATCGTGTCCGTGATGCCATCCAGCCATCTCATCCTGGGTCGTCCCCTTCTCCTCCTGCCCCCAATCCCTCCCAGCATCACAGTCTTTTCCACTGAATCAACTCTTCGCATGAGGTGGCCAAAGTACTGGAGTTTCAGCTTCAGCATCATTCCTTCCAAAGAAATCCCAGGGTTGAACTTAGCAAATTAAAAATCAAACTTTTCTTTATTTTAGCTTAGAGCAGTATGTGACTACGGGCCTTCCCTGTAGCTCAGTGGTGAAGAATCTGCCTGCAACGCAGGAGACTCGGGTTCTGTCCCTGGGTCGGGAAGATCCCCTGGACAAGCAAACAGCAAGCTCCTCCAGTCTTCTTGCCTGGGAAATCCCGGAGACTGAGGAGCCTGGCGGGTTACAGTCCATAGGGTCGCAAAAGCGTCGGACACAATTTAGTGACTAAACAGCAACTTTGTGACTAAACAACAATAACATGTGACCATGGAAAAATATGCCACAGAGCCGAAAATTGTCTCACGTACTGACAATGACACGCATAGTGATCATGTGTGGGAAAATGCGTAAAAACCAGATTGAGAAAGAATGAACTGCCCATCAGATGGGATTGCGAAGAGTCGGATATGGCTGAAGTGAATTAGCATACACACACAGGTTAACGTAAGGCTTTTCCTTCAGAGTTTATTCTATAAAATTAGCTTTTGCTCCCAAGTAAATTTGCACTTATTAAAAGGAATAAACCAAAAGAGATGATAATATTACAACTTTCAGGGCACTCAAATAATGGCCCCATACACTTTCCAAGTTAAAATATTAGGTAGAATATTTTTGTTCAAAAAATTAAATTTGAAAATTCATAAATTCTTCAAAAACAATACTATAAATTAGCTACTTTCAGCAATTAAATTTGATTCAACTGTCAGACTACATGGGTAGAGGAATGGGGAAAGTTGTCATAATATTTAAAAAGCAAAACTCAAAAAAGATCCCAGAAAGGTGGTTCCAAGAACGTGATATAAGGACAAATAGCAAGGGCAATAATATGTTCAGAAAAACATTAACAAGAATAAATAGTAAAGAAGTATAATGAAGTTCTGGTAATTAAATCTTAATTTAAAATAAAATATTCAAAGTTAAATTGATCAGAACTTTAATCACTATAGCCACCAAGTGGAGAAAGCTTAGCATTGCATCATAAAAACTCAAAATTACTTCCCCAAACCACTAGGCCATTCAGATATGATCTAAATCAAATCCCTTATACAGTGCAGGCGACGAATAGATTCAAGGGACTAGATCTGGGAGACAGAGTGCCTGAAGAACTATGGACAGAGGTTGATAACATTGTCCAGGAGGTGGTGACCTAAACCATCCCTAAGAAACGCAAGAAGGTAAAGTGGTTGTCTGAGAAGGTCTTACAAGTAGCTGAGAAGAGAAAGAAGCAAAATGCAAAGGAGATATGGAAAATATACCCACCTGAACACACAGTTCCAGAGAACAGTAAGGAGAAATAAGAAAACCTTATTAAGTGAACAATGCAAAGAAATAGAAGAAAATAATAGAATGGGAAAGACTAGAGGTATCTTTTAAAAATTCGTAGATACCAAGGGAACAATTTGTGAAAATATAAGCACGATAAAGGACAAAAACAGCAAGGACCTCACAGAAGCAGAAGAGATTAACAGGTGGCAAGAATAAACAGAACTGTACAAAAATTCTTAATGATCCAAATAACCACAAAGGTGAGGTCACTCACCTAGAGCCAGACATCCTGGAATGTGAAGTCAAGTGGGCCTCAGGCAGCATTATTACCAACAAAGTAGGTGAAGATGATGGAATTCCAGCTGAGCTATTTCAAATCCTAAAAGACAACGCTGTTAAAGCACTGCACTCATTACACCTGTAAATTTGGAAAACTCAGTAGTGGCCACAGGACTGGAAAATGTCAATATTCATTCTAATCCCAAAGAACAGCAATGACAGAGAACGTTCAAATTACCATACAATGGTACTCATTTCACCTGCTAGCAAGATTATACTCAAAATCCTTCAAGCTAGGCTTTAGCAGTACATGAACTGAGAAATTCCAGATGTACAAGCTGGATTTAGAAAAGGCAGAGGAACCAGAGATCAATTGCCAACATACATTGGATCATAGAAAAAGCAAGGGAATTACAAAAAAAAAAATCTACTTCTGCTTCATTGACCACACTAAAGCCTATGACTGGATGGATCACAACCGACTGTGGAATATTCTTAAAGAGACTGGAATGCCAGACCACATTTCACACCTCCTGAGAAACCTTGTATGCAGGACAAGAAGCAGCAATCAGAACTGGACACGGAACAATGGACTTGTTCAAAATTGGGAAAGGAGTACATCAAGTCTGTAAACTGTCACCTGCTTATTTGACTTATGTGCAGAGTACATCAAATGAAATTCTGGGCTGGATAACTCACAAACTGGAATCAAGATGGCCAGGAGAATATCAACAACCTCAGATATGCAGATGATAACACCCTAATGGCAGAAAGTGAGGGGAACTAAAAAGCCTCTTGATAAAGGTGAAGGAGGAGAGTGGAAAAAACTAACTTAAAACTCAATACTCAAAAAACAAAGATCTTGGCATCCAGTCCTATCACTTCATGGCGAATAGACGGGGAAAAAGAGGAAAGAGTGTCAGACTTTCTTGCACTCCAAAATCAATGTGGATGTTGACTGCAGCCACAAAATTAAAAGACACTAGTTCTTTGGAAGAAAAGCTTTAACAAACCTAGACAGTGTATCAAAAAGCAGAGACATCACTTTGCCAACAAAGGTCATATAGTCAAAGCTACGGTTTTTTTCCAGTTGTCATGTATGAATGTGAAAGTTGGACCATAAAGAAGACTGAGAGCCGAAGAATTGATGTTTTCAAACTGTGGTGTTGGAGAAGACTCTTGAGAGTCCCTTGGACTGCAAGGAGCTCAAACTAGTCAATCCTAAAGGAAATCAACCCTGAATATTCATTGGAAGGACTGATACTGAAGCTGAAGCTCCAATACTGTGCACTTGATGCAAAGAGCCAACTCATTGGAAAAGACCCTGATGTTGGGCAAGATTGAGGGCAAAAAAAGGGGGCAATAGAGGATGAGATGGTTGGAAGGCATCACTGACTCAATGGACGAGTTTGAGCAAACTCAGGGATATGGTGAAGGACAGGGAAGCCTGGCCTGCTGCAATTCATGAGGTGGCAAAGAGTCAGACACTACTTAGCAACTAAATAGCAACTACTCAAATACTGTTGGGCTTCCCTGGCAACTCAGTCAGTAAAGAATCCACCTACAATGCAGGAGACCTGGGTTTGATTCCAGGGTTGGGAAGATCCCCTGAAGAAGGGAATGGCAACCCATTGTAGACATGACTAAAAGATGTATAATCCCAGAAAACTAAATAAAAAATTTACCCTATGTAATCAATTGCTCTACCTAAAATTTAAGACTTACATAAATTAATAGTATGGTATTATGAAATAAATATATCTCAAATCAAATGAATAAATACAAAAGCAATTTAAATACAACACAGGTAAATGTCAAGCCTTCCCCATAATACTCAGTATCAATGTTCATAAATGTTAAATGGTTAAAAATTGAACAGCAAAGTATGAGGTGACAAATTCTTTGGAAATAAGTATCTACAAATTAAGGAGAACAGTTGGCAACAGACTTACATATAATTTGTTAAGTAAGGTGAACTTTGAAAGTCAAGTGAAAGTTGTTCAGTCGTGTCCAACTCTTTGCAATCCCATGGTCTATGCAGTCCATGGAATTCTCCAGGCCAGAATACTGGAGTGGGTAGCCTTTCCCTTCTCCAGGGGATCTTCCCAACCCAGGAATCGAACCGGGGTCTCCTGCCTTGCAGATGCTCACTCCTATTTTACCTATGGGCTTCCCAGATGGCTCAGCGGTAAAGAATCTGCATAACAAGCAGAAGATACAGATTCAGTCCTTGTGTCAGGAAGATCCCCTGGAGAAGGAAATGGCAACCCACTCCAGTGTAATTGCCTGGGAAATCCCATGGACGGGGAGTCTGTTGGGTTACAGTCCATGTGGTCACAAAGACTTAGTAACTAAACAGCAGCAGCAGTGGTACCTATGCCAGCTGGACCTATGGAGGCCCTGTTGCCCAGAGGAGTAAGAATCTGTCTGTACCACCATAGGAAGCCATGCAGCAGTTTTGCAGCTAAAAAAGAATAATAGTGACAGCAACTACACTCAATATTTAATAGCACATTTCTAAATACTTATATCCCTTCACAGATCACTGCCTTGTCATGGTGAAGGGGCTTGCATAACTCAATGAAGCTATGAGCCATGCCATGTAGGGCCACCCAAGAAGGACAGATCAGAGTTCTGACAAAACGTGATCCACTGAGGAGGGAATGGCAAACCACACCATTATACTTGCCACAAGAACATCATGAACTGTATATAAGGACAAAAAGATATGCCAACAAAGTATGAGCTGTCCAGATCAAAAGGAAGCACTGCTGTTAAAGCTAGAGGATGTGATGGAATTCCAATAGAGCTATTCAAAGCTAGAGGATGATACCATCAAGGTGTTGCATTCAATATGTCAACAAATCTGGAAAACCCAGCAGTGGCCACAGGAGTGGAAAAGGTAAATCTTCATCCCAGCTTCCAAGAAGGGTAAAATGTGCAGCTGGACAGTTGCACTCATCTCCCATGCTAGTAATGTCATGCTTAAAATCTTGCATGCCAAGCTTCAGCATTATGTGAGCCAAGAACTTGCAGTTGTCCAAGCTGGGTTTAGAAAAGGAAGAGGAAACAGAGATCAAACTGCCAACATTTGCTGGATCATAGAGAAAGCAAGGGGATTCTAGAGAAACATCTACCTCTGTTTCATCAACTACGCCAAAGCCTTTGACTGTGTGGGTCATAAAAAAACTGTAGTAATCTCTTAGAGAGATGGGAATACCAGGCAGTCTTACCTGGCTCCTGAGAAACCTGTATGTGGGTCAAGAAGCAACAGTTCCCTGTATGGAACAACTGATTATTTCAAGATTGAGAAAGGAGTACAACAGGTCTGTTTGCTGTCATCCTGTTTGTTTAACCTATACGCTGAGTACATTATGAAAAATGCTGGGCTGAATGAGTTACAAGCTGGAATCAAGGTAGGTGGGAGAAATATCAACAACCTCAGATATGCAGATGATACCACTCTAACGGCAGGAAGTGAAGGGGAACTGAAGAAGCTCTTGATGAGGGTAAAAGAAGTGAGTGAAAGAGCCGACTTAAAACTAAATATAAAAAAAAACTAAGATCATAGCATCCAGCCCCATTGCTTCATGGCAAATAGAGGGAGTAAAAGGTGGAAATAGTGACAGACTTCCTCTTCTTTGGCTCTAAAATCACTGCAGATGGGGACTGTAGCCATGAAATCAGAAGATTATTCTTCTTGGCAGGAAAGCCATGACAAACTAGATACTGTGTTGAAAAGCAGAGACATCACTCTGCCGACAAAGGTCCATAGTGTCAAGGCTATTCCCTTCCCAGTGGTCACATACGGTTGTGAGAGCTGAATCGTAAAGAAGGCAGAGTACCAAAGAATTGATGCTTTTGAACTGTGGTGCTGGAGAAGACTCCTGAAAGTCCCTCCTTGCAGCAAGGAGATCAAACCAGTCAATTTTAAGGGAAATCAATCCTGAATATTAGTTGCAAGGACTGATGCTGAGGCTGAAGCTCAACTCATTGGAGAAATCTCTGATGCTGGGAAAGATTGAGGGCAGGAGGAGAAGAGGGTGTCAGAGAATGAGATGGATGGATGGCATCACCAATGCAATGGACATGAACTTGGGCAAACTTCGGGAGATGGTGAGGGACAGGGAGGCCTGCACTCCATGGGGTCACAAAGAGTTGGACACAACTGGGAGACTGAACAACAACAAATATTTATATGTATTCATTAATTAATCTTCATAATAACAAGTAAATTACTGTAGTGGACTGAATAATGGCACTCAAAGATGTCAGGACCTAATCCACAGCACCTGTAAATGTTTTAAGGTAAAAGGCATGTGATTTGCAGATGTGATTAAATTGCAGATGTGATTAAATTACAGATGGTGATTGCAGCCATGAAATTAAAAGATGCTTACTCCTTGGAAGAAAGTTATGACCAACCGAGATAATATATTCAAAAGACAGACATTAGTTTGCCAACAAAGTTCCGTCTAGTCAAGGTTATGGTTTTGCCAGTAGTCATGTATGGATGCAAGAGTTGGACTGTGAAGAAGGCTGAGCACTGAAGAATTGATGCTTTTGAACTGTGGTGTTGGAGAAGACTCTTGAGAGTCCCTTGGACTGCAGGGAGATCCAACCAGTCCATTCTAAAGGAGATCAGTCCTGGGTGTTTTTTGGAAGGACTGATGCTAAAGCCGAAACTCCAGTATTTTGGCCACCTCATGCGAAGAGTTGACTCATTGGAAAAGACTCTGATGCTGGGAGGGATTGGGGGCAGGAGGAGAAGGGGACGACAGAGGATGAGATGGCTGGATGGCATCACCGACTCGATGGACATGAGTTTGGGTGAACCCTGGGAGTTGGTGATGGACAGGGAGGCCTGGCAATGGCACCCCACTCCAGTACTCTTGCCTGGAAAATCCCATGGATGGAGGAGACTGGAAGGCTGAAGTCCATGGGGTCACCGAGGGTTGGACACGACTGAGTGACTTCACTTTCACTTTTCACTTCCATGCATTGGAGAAGGAAACGGCAACCCACTCCAGTGTTCTTGCCTGGAGAATCCCAGGGACGGGGGAGCTTGGTGGGCTGCCGTCTATGGAGTCGCACAGAGTCGGACACGACTGAAGTGACCTAGCAGTAGCAGGGAGGCCTGGTGTGCTGAAGTTCATGGGGTCGGACACGACTGAGCGACTGAGCTGAGCTGAACTGAACTGAACAGATAGGGAGATGATCCTGGATCATCTGAATGGGCCCACATGCAGTTACAAGCATCCTTATAAGAGAGAGGCAGAGGGAGATATGACACACAAATAAGAAAAGGCAATGTGAAGACAGAGGCAGAAGATTGGCCACAAGCCAAAAAAATGCCAGCAACCACTGGAAGCTAGATGAGGCAAGGAAGGGATTCTTTCAAGAGCCTCTAGAGCCTTGATTTCAACCCCATGATGCTGATTTCAGACTTCTGATTTTCAGAATTGTGAGAGAATAAATTCTTGTTGTTCAAAAGCACCAAATTTGTGGCAATATATGATAGCAGTCACAGGAAACTAATACAGTTACTATTCCTATTTTTTTTAAACAGATGAGCAAACTGGATTGAGGTTCATGTGGAACCTGTCCTCCTTCTGGACTTTCTGGTTACATGAGACATTAAACATTCTTTATTAGAGTTAACTCTTCTGTTACTTGCAATAAAAGAGATATAGCTGATAGAAACACTATTTTATAATCTTCTCTGATTATATTACATATGTGAGCTGATACCGTCTTCTGCTGACACAGCCCTTGGACACAGGGACTGCACCACTCACGTTCAAACCCTCTCCCACAAGAAGGAAGGCCTTCAGTGAGGGCCCTGACATGAAGGTATAAAGGCCAAGCCCTTCATATTAGTGTGCAACAAATCTAAAGGGCCAATCAAGTCCAAGGACACTCGAGTCCGAGTCCCTGATGGATCCTATCAGATGCAACCACATTGCAAATAAGCTTCTCCTCCTGCTCAAGCCTGTCTTCCTCACTTCCAAGGGACTCCTCAGTAAATCTCTTACATGCAACTCTCCATCTCAGATTGTATTTTCAGGCAACCCGCCCTAAGGCAAAAGTTCTCTGGAATAAAATCCTGTTCTGAAATTACATTATGAATAAAATGCTTGAAAAGAGATGTGCTTGATATATATCAACAAACTACTTACTGAATGTTATTCCAGTGTTTCCAAAAGATACATGTGGTTCTTCAGTGATAAAATAATAATATACCAGCACTTAATGTAAGCCTACCTAACCAAATATCCTAAATCTACGTTTGGGGTAATTTTTTGACTAGTTTCAAGAAACTCTCTAGGATATTCATATATGTAAAAGGCTTATATTTTGTTAATAATTGTGTATTTTGGAAATTTTTTTAAAGCAGTAAACACCCAGCATGGCTCCTTGATATAAACATAATTATTTGAATTTTTATTCAACTAAAATTTTCTTAATATTGTTATGTTAAAAAAATTAAAAGTNTGATAGATTCATGTCAATGTATGGCAAAACCAATACAGTATTGTAAAGTAAAATAAAGTTAAAATAAAAATTAAAAAATAAATAAATAAAACTTAGAATTAAAAAAAATAAAATAAAAAAATAAATTTCCATCTACTAAATTGCCACATGTGCTGCTCTGTGCTTAGTCACTCAGTCATGTCCAACTCTTTGTGACCCCATGGACTGCAGCTGGCCAGGTTCCTCTGTTCATGGGGATTCTCCAGGCAAGAATATTGGAGCAGGTTGCCTAGCCCTCCTCCAGGGGATCTTCCCAACCCAGGAATCAAACCCAGGTCTCCTGCACTGCACACGGATTCTTTACCAACTGAGCCACCAGGGAAAGCATTAATAGATATCAGTAGCTCAGTGCATGCTATGGATCTAGAACTCTGCTAAACATTATACACACATCTCATTTAATCCTCACAAAACTACAGGAAATAGATACTCTACCCATTTTGGAGATGAGAAACTGAGGTTTAGAGATCACAAGAAAATTGTCCAAACTTATCTACTGCATTAGTCTACTCAGGCTGCCATAATAAAAGACCATTGACTGAGTGGTTTAAACTGCAGAAATTTATTTCCGCACTTAAATTTATTTCTAACACTTAAAATGTTACCTATGGCAGAAGCCAACACAATATTGTAAAGCAATTATCCTTCAGTTAAAAATAAATTACTTTTAAAAAATGCTCTTAAATCTGTCCCAACTTTGTTCCTAACTTTAGTGTAGGTTTCTCACTCACAATGATCAACAGTCGTTTGCCACCTACTTCATTTGCATGCATGCATGGCAATGGCAACCCACTCCAGCACTCTTGCCTGGAGAATCCCTTGGATGGAGGAGCCTGGTGGGCTGCAGTCCATGGGGTTGCTAAGAGCCGGACACGACTGAGCGACTTCACTTTACTTTTCACTTTCATGCATTGGAGAAGGAAATGGCAACCCACTCCAGTATTCTTGCCTGGAGAATCTCAGGGATGGGGGAGCCTGGTGGGCTGCCATCTATGGGGTCGCACAGAGTCGGACACGACTGAAGTGACTTAGCAGCAGCAGCAGCATGCTAAGTCATTTCAGTAGTGTTCAACTCTGTGTGACCACATGGACGGCAGCCTACCAGGCTCCTCTGTCCATGGGATTCTCCAAGCAAGAATACTGGAGTGGGTTGCTGTGACCTCTTCCAGAGGACCTTCCTGCCCCAGAGATCAAACCCATATCTCTTACTTCTAACCTGCATTGGCAGGCAGGTAAGGGCACTTAACTTTTAAGGGCATTTAAACTTTCTCTTACTTTAAATCACCAAGCAAATCAAAATTTAGGTTTTAAAAAAAAATTAAAGTGATTCTTATTTCACCATGCATTCATTTCTGTTAAGTAAAGCTTTAATCAAAAGTTGAACTATTCTAAGAAAAGGGGCAAGTCTCAAAGTTCAGACTCGATTATGTAAAAACACTATCTCATCAATTTTACAATGACAATGTTTTCACATTTTAACAACTCAAAACTGAGATTAGTCTTTCAGCCTAAGGTATGTCATGGTTTATCTGGCAATGCTTTTTCTGACTTGGAAGTACATAAATGAGAAGTGAGACTTAAAAGCATTTTCAATTTTATCAAATACAGTAGCGTTAAGTATCTTTACATTTCCCTATTCTTTTTACAATAAAAGCTTATTTCAAAAATAAAAGCCTTGTATCACAATCTCAGCAAGATAGATTGTGATACAGAATTAAGGTTTAACAGCATTAAGCATCAGATAAGAGTGTATCATTGAATACTATTGATATTTATTTATCCAACACAGTGTTTATCAGTCTCTGACATCTTATTTTTAATTCCTGCTTTCAGAAAACCATAATTCTAAGATTAATTTTCTGACATTGTCCATTAGGAATTTATATTAAGATTCAAAACATAAATTATGATGAAATACTAAACTCTGAGATATATGTGTGTTTGTGTGTATGGTTAACACATTGGGAAAGTCCCCGGTGCTGGACTTGAGGGCAGAAGGAAAAGAGGACATGGGAGAATGAGATGGTTGAACATCACCAATGCTATAAACATGAACTTGGGCAAATGTCAGGAGATGGTGAAAAACAAGGAGGCCTGGCATGCTGCCCTCCATGGGGGTGGCAAAGAGACATGACAGGGTGACTGAACAACAACAATGGTTAGCTTAGAAAATGTCGCACTTTAAATGTAGATTTTTAGGTTTTTTATTTGAAGGCTCATAACTCACTTTTGTTATGTAATAGAAACTTTTATGAACCATAAAGCATGCCAAATTCTAATTATGCTAAATAAAGAAGTATCTGACAGTTTCTGTGTGATTTACTTTATAGGTCCTGATATAATTTCAACACTTTATTACTTCAAATAAGACAACTGGAATTTCAAAAGTTAGGTTTGTCTAGCCAAGTAAGAATTCTTTTTTGTAAAATAGGTGGAGAGATTCCATTGTAGGCATAACATGAACTTCAGAGGTTCATCTATTAATCACAGATCAACATTTCCAAGCAATTCAACTAGAAAGATAATAAATTTCAAGATGATCATGTAAGCTTTTGTTTTGCTTTAGACAAACTCAGCTTTCAAGCTCCTTTCTGCATTGTTCCAAAGACAACAACAAAATACTGATGATGAATCTATGTTCAAAAAAATTAATTTATCTGGATGAATTAAATTAAGTGATTGCTTCTCATTAAAAAGTAAATAACAAAAATTTAACATGTTTTACAAATATAGGGCTTCCTAGGTGGCGCTAGTGGTAAGGAATCAGCCTCCCAATGCAGGAGACAAAAGAGACACAGCTTCCATCCCCGGAACCAAACAATTTTCTTCATTAAGACTGGTTGTGTAAAATATAAGGAAGTCCCAAGCATTTGATAATATCAGGATTTACATTCCTAAAAATCTTTGTATAGGATTTTCCAGTTAGACTTAAAGTGTAAATAAAGTAGAAAACTAAGTTAATATTACTGTAATCCACTTTGCATACATAGTTAATGCCAGATTCTCCATTGATTTGATATATCTATTTCAATTCCATTGATGAAGAAATAGCCAGCATCTTTAAAGAATGCAGAAATTGGAGGAAATGAGACAGTGTGGAGAATAAAAGGTCTCAACTCTCTCCTGAATTTACCATTTCAATGTAGTCTAAGTTAAAACCAGAAATTATATAAGGTGGCAGAAACTGTAAATATTTTAGAATAAATAATTTTCAAGCATGCAAATGCCCTCTTAGTGAAGAAAAATTATAACAATGTTATAAAACTATCATCTGAAAATTAATAATAATAAAGGAAAAGAAATATATGAAGAATCTTGGTCAGTATCAAAGCAAAATTTTAGCTATTGTAATAATAAGTTATTAGACTGACTAGTTTTCTGTGATTATGGTTTCAGTGTGTCTGCTCTCTGATACCCTCTCGCAACTTACCATCTTACTTGGACTTCTCTTACCTTGGACGTGGGGTATCTCTTCACACCTGGTCTAACTCAATGAAACTAAGCCATGCCATGTGGGGCCACCCAAGAATACATGGAAGAACTGCACAAAAGAGATCTTCACAACCCAGATAATCACGATGGTGTGATCACTCACCTAGAGCCAGACATCCTGGAATGTAAAGTCAAATGGGCCTTAGAAAGCATCACTATGAACAAAGCTAGTGGAGGTGATGGAATTCCAGTTGAGCTATTTCAAATCCTGGAAGATGATGCTGAGAAAGTGCTGCACTCAATATGCCAGCAAATTTGGAAAACTCAGCAGTGGCCACAGGACTGGAAAAGGTCAGTTTTCATTCCAATCCCAAAGAAAGGCAATGCCAAAGAATTCTCAAACTACCACACACTTGCACTCATCTCACACGTTAGTAAAGTAATGCTTAAAATTCTCCACGCCAGGCTTCAGCAATACGTGAACCATGAACTTCCAGATGTTCAAGCTGGTTTTAGAAAAGGCAGAGGAACCAAAAATCAAATTGCCAACATCCCCTGGATCATGGAAAAAGCAACAGAGTTCCAGAAAAACGCCTACTTTTGCTTTATTGACTATGCCAAAGCCTTTGACTGTGTGGATCACAATAAACTGTGGAAAATTCTTCAAGAGATGGGAATACCAGACCACCTAACTGGCCTCTTGAGAAACCTATATGCAAGTCAGGAAGCAATAGTTAGAACTGGACATGGAACCACAGACTGGTTCCAAATAGGAAAAGGAGTGCGTTAAGGCTTCATATTGTCACTCTGCTTATTTAACTTATATGCAGAGTACATCATGAGAAACGCTGGGCTGGAAGAAGCACAAGCTGGAATCAAGATTGTCAGGAGAAATATCAATAATCTCAGATATGCAGATGACACCACCCTTATGGCAGAAAGTGAAGAGGAACTAAAAAGCCTCTTGATGAAAGTGAAAGAGGAGAGTGAAAAAGTTGGCTTAAAGCTCAACATTCAGAAAACGAAGATCATGGCATCTGGTCCCATCACTTCATGGGAAATAGATGGGGAAACAGTGGAAACAGTGTCAGACTTTATTTTGGGGAGGCTCCAAAATCACTGCAGATGGTGACTGCAGCCATGAAATTAAAAGACGCTTACTCCTTGGAAGGAAAGTTATGACTGACCTAGATAGCATATTCAAAAGCAGAGACATTACTTTGCCAACAAAGGTCCATCTAGTCAAGGCTATGGTTTTTCCAGTAGTTGTGTATGGATGTGAGAGTTGGACTGTAAAGAAAGTTGAGCACCAAAGAACTGATGCTTTTGAACTGTGGTGCTGGAAAAGACTCTTGAGAGTCCCTTGGACTGCAAGGAGATCCAGCCACTCCATTCTAAAGGAGATCAGCCCTGGGATTTCTTTGGAAGGAATGATGCTAAAGCTGAAACTGCAGTACTTTGGCCACCTCATGCAAAGAATTGACTCATTGGAAAAGACTCTGATGCTGGGAGGGATTGGGGGCAGGAGAAGGGGACAGTAGAGGATGAGATGGCTGGATGGCATCACCAACTCGATGGACATGAGTTTGGGTAAACTTCGGGAGTTGGAGATGGATAGGGAGGCTTGGTGTGCTGCAATTCATGCAGTCGCAAAGAGTCGGACAGAACTGAGCAACTGAACTGAACTGAATAATAAGTGAAGTATGAAAAATGACAAGGAGCTGTTAGCAATTAGGAGTACTCTGTCTAAAGTGAGGTCATTGTCTCACTCTGTCCAGAACTGATTAGAACTCCACTTTTCAAAAGCAAGCAAATTGCTTTCTTGCATTCTGTTTTGAGCAGAACCCTCTGACACAGGGATGAAAAAGATCACACCATTTGAGACCTAAGAAGATAGCTTTATAAAAGAGCTGTTTCAGCTCAGTGAGGAATGAATTATCAAAAGATTATATTCAGCAAACACTTTAGATGAATGACCTAACAGGACATTTGTTCAGAAAATGTGTCATGGAACTACATCTTGTTTTTTAATGAATACATTCATGAAAAGTAAGTGAGAAGATGCTAAAATTTAAAGATACACTTCTATTTGTAGTAAAGGAAGGAGTTAAGGAATTTTCTGTGTATCAATTTGGAGACTACAAGCTGTGCAAAATTAAGATCTTACAAACGTGTATGACCTAAAGAGCATAAGTGATGAGCAATACTAAACTTTTAAAGGTTTATGTATGAGAGTTTTTATTCAGGTAACACAGGATAGCTGATAATTTACCTTACTATAACATAGCTCTATTTCTTTTCTTCTCCACGTATTTCATAAATGGCCTGCTTTGAGCAACATAGTTTTACTGAAAGAATTATATCAGCATAAATTGTAATTTATAGTTAACTTGTAGGTTTATTTTAGTCACTGAGAGAGAAAATTTAGGAGAGCGTCAAACATATCAAGTCATACATCTTTTTCATGCTGATTTCTGTTACTAGAATACTGAATTATAAAACATGTACTTATATTTCTAAGTTACTTACTAAACATATTAATGAATGTTGTAAAAGCTATATATAGTCATTGAGCACTGGACATGTGCTAGTCCAACTTGAGATATGCTCTGAGCATAAAATACAACCTGGATCTCAAAGACTAGAAAAAATATAAAGTATCTCATTAGTATTGACATACTAATAATTTGGATATACCGATATGAATATAACATAAAAATAAAATCAAGTTTACTTTTTATGCTTTTAATGTTGCTATTAGACAATATGAAATCATGCATGTGGTCACATTATTAATATATTTCTATTAGAAAACTAGAAGTTTTCAAACATACACCAATGAAATGATATAAGACTACTGTGAAATGACAGAATTAAGAACTACTGTGGTAACTGCACACATGTAGTAGATTGAAGGACATATTACAAGAGAAGAAACAGTATTTCAGTAAATAGGAGAGGGGTGATAACCTCAAGAGCTTGATATCTAACTGGTAGAAAGTTTATAGGTGGGGAATAAATATGCAAAGAATACTAAAATAATTATTTTTAGACATGATTTTCAGATGGTGGTAGGATACGCAAAAAGAGACAAAGTAAGAATACAAAATCACTAAATATTGCAAGAAGGGCATGTGAATGTGCAGAGTAAATAATATCAGTAAGATTATGAGGATAAAAGCCAGATTGTAAAAGGATGAGGAATGAAGAGGAAATCAGTTCAGTTCAGTTCAGTCGCTCAGTCGTATCCGACTCTCTGAGATGCCATGGACTGCAGCACACCAAGCCTCCTTGTTCATGCCAACTCCCAGAGTTTACTCAAACTCAAGTCCTATTAGTCAGTGATGCTACCCAACCATCTCATCTTTTGTCGTCCCCTTCTCCAGCCTTCAATCTTCCCCAGCATCAGGGTCTTTTCAAACGAGTCAATTCTTCTCATTAGGTGGCCAAAGTAATGGAGTCTCAGCTTCAGCATCAGTCCTTCCAGTGAATATTTGGGAGTGATTTCCTTTAGGATGGACTGGTTGTATCTCCTTGCTGTCGAAGGGACTCTCAAGAGACTTCTACACCACCACAATTCAAAAGAATCAATTCTTCGGCGCTCAGCTTTCTTTAGAGTACAACTCTCACACTCATACATGACTACGGAAAAACCATTGCCTTGACTAGACAGACCTTTGTTGTCAAAGTAATGTCTCTGCCTTACCCTTTCTTCCAAGGAGCTTTTAAATTCATGGCTGCAGTCACCATCTGCAGTGATTTTGGAGCCCTCCAAATAAAGTCTGTCCCTGTTTCCACTGTTTCCCCATCTATTTGCCATGAAATGAGAGGCGCTACACTGCGTCTGAGGTCAGGGGCGGCAGCTGAGAGGAGCAACCCCACATCCAAGGAGCAAAGGCTGTGCGGGCACAGGTGGGTTGAGAGGAGCCTCTCCAGGCTCAAGGTCACATCCAAGGTAAGGGGCAGCGGCTGCGCTTTGCTGGAGCAGCCATGAAGAGATACCCCACGTCCAAGGTAAGAAAAACCCAAGTAAGATGGTAGGTGTTGTGAGAGGGAATCAGAGGGCAGGCACACTGAAACCATAATCACAGAAAACTAGCCAGTCTGATCACATAGACCACAGCCTTGTCTAACTCAATGAAAACAAGCCATGCTGGTGTGGGGCCACCCAAGATGGACGGGTCATGGTGGAGAGGTCTGACAGAATGTGGTCCACTGGAGAAGGGAATGGCAAACCACTTCAGTATTCTTGCCTTGAGAACCCCATGAACAGTATGAAAAGGCAAAATGATAGGATACAGAAAGAGGAACTCCCCAGATTGGTAAGTGCTCATATACTACTGGAGATCAGGGGAGAAATAACTCCAGAAAAAATGAAGGGATAGAGCCAAAGCAAAAACAATACCTGGTTGTGGATGTGACTGGTGATAGAAGTAAGGTCCGATACTGTAAAGAGCAATATTGCATAGGAACCTGGAATGTTAGGTCCATGAATCAAGGCAAATTGGAAGTGGTCCAACAGGAGATGGCAAGAGTGAACATTGACATTTTAGGAATCAGCAAACTAAAATGGACTGGAATGGGTGAATTTAACTCAGATGACCATTATATCTACTACTGCGGGCAGGAATCCCTTAGAAGAAATGGAGTAGCCATCATGGTCAACAAAAGAGTCCGAAATGCAGTACTAGGATGCAATCTCATAAACAACAGAAGGATCTCTGTTTGTTTCCAAGGCAAACCATTTAATATCACAGTTATCCAAGCCTATGCCCCAACCAGTAATGCTGAAGAACATGATGTTGAAAGGTTCTATGAACACCTACAAGACCTTTTAGAACTAACACCCAAAAAAAGATATCCTTGACCTACATACCAATTTCTCAGGAGGTAGGTCAGGTGTTCTGGTATCCATATCTTTTTAAGAATTTTCCACAGTTTATTGTGATCCACACAATCAAAGGCTTTGGCCTAGTCAATAAAGCAGAAGTAGATGGTTTTCTGGAACTCTCTTGCTTTTTTGATGATCCAGTGGATGTTGGCAACTTGATCTGGCTTCTCCGCCTTTTCTAAATCCAGCTTGAACATATGGAAGATCATGATTCATATACTGTTGAAGCCTGGCTTGGAGAATTTTGAGCATTACTTTGATAGCGTGTGAAATGAGTACAATTGTGTGTAGGTTGAGCATTCTTTGGCATTGCCTTTCTTTGGGATCAGAATGAAAACAGACCTTTTCCACTTCTGTGGCTACTGCTGAGTTTTCCAAATATGCTGGCATATTGAATGCAGCACTTATACAGCATCATCTTTTAGGATTTGCCATAGGTCTACTGGAATTCCATCACCTCCACTAGCTTTGTTGGTAGTGATGCTTCCTAAGGCCCCCTTGATTTCACATTCCAGGATGTCTGGCTCTAGGTGAGTGATCATACCATTGTGATTATCTGGGTCGTGAAGACCTTTTTTGTTTAGTTCCTCTGTGTATTCTTGCCACCTCTTCTTAATATCTTCTGATTCTGTTCGGTCCATATTATTTCTAGGTATGGTTAGTTTCTCTTTCGTTTGTTAGGTTCTCTTGCGTTTGCCAAGAGAACACACTGGTCATAGCAAACACCCTCTTCCAACAACACAAGAAAAGACTCTACACATGGACATCACCAGACAGTCAATACTGAAATCAGATTGATTATATTCTTTGCAGCCAAAGATGGAGAAGCTCTATACAGTCAGCAAAAACAAGACCAGGAGCTGATTGTGGCTCAGATCATGAACTCCTTATTGCCAAATCCATACTTGAAATGAAGAAAGTAGGGAAAACCGCTAGACTATTCAGGTATGACCTAAATCAAATCCCTTTCAACTATACAGTGGAGGTGACAAATAGATTCAAGGGATTAGATCTGATAGACAGAGTGCCTGATGAACTACAGATGGAGGTTCATGACATTGTACAGTAGACAGGGATCAAACCATCCACAAGAAAAATTCAAAAAGGCAAAATGGTTGTCTGAGGAGGCCTTATAAATAGCTGAGAAAAGAAGAAGAGTGAAAGGCAAAGGAGAAAAGGAAAGATATAACCATTTGAATGCAGAGCTCCAAAGAATAGCAAGGAGAGATAAGAAAGCCTTCCTCAGTGATCAATGCAAAGAAATAGAGGAAAACAATTATATGGGAAAGACTAGAGATCTCTTCAAGAAAATTATAGGTACCAAAGGTACTTTTCATGCAAACATGGGCACAGTAAAGGACAGAAATGGTCTGGACCTAACAGAAGCAGAAGAAGAAATAAACAGGGCAGATTACTCTTTTGAGAGGTTGTCACTGATTGGAAAATAAAAAAAATTAAGGTGAGGGCAAAAAACAAGCACTGTCAAGGAAAGGATTTGGGTTTTGGTTTTGCTTTCTAGGAGGGAATGGTATCTATATGCTAATCTTTTCATTGGTTGCATCAGTCAATCTTTGAAAAAATCATGATTAAACAGTTCCTATATGTCAGGAACCCAAGGGTTCCAGCTCTACAATGGAAGTTAGAAAAATCATAGAGAAAAAGGTGATAAAGGAAGGGTCGAATAAGTGGGATGAACAAAGGCACAAAAACAACCCAGCCTTTTGGGGGAAATGCAAGCACCTTGTGAGATGGAAGCAAGAAATAAGAGCATAATGAGAGCTCTGAATGGAGAAGCAGGCAGAGACCAGACCGCGGAGTGACTCAGCCACAGGGAAAATGTTTGCACTGCATCCTCAGCATCCAGATGAGCCATTAGTAAGTTTTAAATAAGAAATAACAAGATTAGACCTGTTCTTTTTAAAATTTCTTTGCCAACAGATTGTAGGATAGACCAGAGAAGACAGGAAACAGAAATACCAGTTAGGAAACTACTACAATCATCATGCAAGATCATAAAGGCCTTAATTTGCCTTGAGAGGAGTTTGTTCCCCATTAGAGCCTCATCAATTTGTTGTGGCCCTAACCAATTGTAGCCTCTCCCTTATTCTCCATGAGTTGAAAGGATGCAGAAAATATTTAGATATATAAAGAAAAAGGAGCATGGAATGACCCAACCACACCAAATCAGCCTCTTTGGAGAATCTGATGAAGCAAATCAGAGGAATGCTCAAAACTGTTTCAGGTAAACCCAAACCTATAAAACTGTTTGAGGTAAACCCAAAAGCCAACCACATATTTAAATTTAATTCAGTAGCTATACATTCAGTTCTGTATGGTTACAACTTAAAGCATAGCCTGAGAAAGGGATGGTAAAAGATGAATGACAGACAGTGACAGATGTTTGTAATGAATGTCAAGAAGTTTGGACTTTGGCCCAAGAGAAGTAGGAGCCCTCCTAAAGGGTTTTAAGAATGACCTAGTCAGATTTTCATTTCACTATATAGCAAAATGATTGGAACTGGATAACCAGACAGAAAACCAATTAGAATATTTTGAATATAAACTGAGAGAGAGATAACAACTCTCTAGCCTAAACCAGTAGAAATGGAGATAAAAGAATATGCATATTCTAGAAAATATTTAATAGGTAGAATTAGCAGGTCTTTGTGACTGATGTCAGACTTTATTTGGGGGGGGCTCCAAAATCACTGCAGATGGTGATTGCAGCCATGAAATTAAAACACACTTACTCCTTGGAAGAAAAGTTATGACCAACCCAGATAGCATATTGAAAAGCAGAGACATTACTTTGCCAACAAAGGTCCATCTAGTCAAGGCTATGGTTTTTCGTGTGGTCATGTATGGATGTGAGAGTTGGAATGTGAAGAAAGCTGAGTGTTGAAGAATTGATGCTTTTGAGCTATGGTGTTGGAGAAGACTCTTGAGAGTCCCTTGGACTGCAAGGAGGTCCAACCAGTCCATTCTGAAGGAGATCAGCCCTGGGATTTCTTTGGAAGGAATGATGCTAAAGCTGAAACTCCAGTACTTTGGCCACCTCATGCAAAGAGTTGACTCATTGGAAAAGACCCTGATGCTGGGAGGGATTGGGGGCAGGAGGAGAAGGGGACGACCGAGGATGAGATGGCTGGATGGCATCACTGACTCGATGGACGTGAGTCTGAGTGAACTCCAGGAGTTGGTGATGGACAGAGAGGCCTGGCGTGCTGCGATTCACAGGGTCGCAGAGTCGGACACAACTGAACGACTGAACTGAACTGAACTGAACTGTGACTGATGGAAAATGAAGGAGTCCAAGGAGGACATTATGATGCTTAGATTTCTGACTTGACCAGAGGAGCTGACACATTTGGTAAGTAGGAAATGCAGGAGAGGAGCAGGTTGGGAGTTAAGGAAAGGCTGGACTCAGTTATGATTATGTAGGTTTGTAATACCTGTGGGACATCAGAGGGAAAGTTCTAGTAGGTAATCAATATCTGGGTCTAATATTTAGGAGAGTTCTGGACTGAAGATGATTTTGGAGTAAGCATGGAGATAGTAACTGAAGCCATTGAAATGGGTACGGTCACACAGGAAGAATATACAGAGTTAGAAGAAAAAGAAACCTAAGAACATTAAAGAAAGGAAAAGGCAGAATGAAGGAAAAAGGAGATAAAGAATAAGCAACCAAATAGAAGGAAAGCCATCAGAATGTGGTGCCGAGAAAATGTATTTTGGAAAGGTAGAAATAGTCAAGATAGTCATATGCTGCTAAAAGACCAGTAAGAATTGAAAAGGATCCACTGAACTCGTAAATATAGGTATTTAGTCTGATTGAAATTGTCCCACAGCTCACTAATGTTGTTTATTCTCTCATTTCTGTGTTTTTGTTTTAATCATTTCAACTGCCATGTCTTCAAGTTCACTAATATTTTTCTTCTGTCATTAATCCCATCTGTGATGGTTACTTTTATGTATCAATTTTGCTAGGCTCCGGTACCCAGTTGGTTAGTGAAACACCAGTCTGGACATTGTTGTGAAAGTATTTTTTAGATGTGATTGACATTTGAATCACTGTTGTTTTTTTGTTCAGTCACTAAGACATGTCCACTCTTTGTGACCCCATGAACTGCAGCACACCAGGCTTCCCTGTCCTTCACTAACTCCTGGAGTTTGCTCAGACTCACATCCATTGAGTTGCTGATGCCATCCAACCATCTCATCCTCTACCATTATCCTCTTTCCCTCAACCTGTGGTGCTCAGCATTCTTTGTGGTCCAACTCTCACATCCATACATGACTACTGAATCATCAGACTCTGAGTAAAGCAGACTATCCTCCATAATGTAGGTGGATACCATTCAATCAACTGAAGACTTTAAGAGAAAAAAAAAAAAACTGAGGCTCATCAAGGGAGAAGAAATTCTCTCTTCAAACTGTCTTGAACATCAATTCCTGCTGAAATTTGTAGCCCGATGCCCTGCTTTAATGACTTCAGACTTGCCAGCCCCCTCAATCACGTGAGCTAGTGCCTTAAAATAAATTTTACACGCACACACACACACACACACACACACACATGCACAGAGCCTATTGATTCTATTTCTCTGGAAAGCCCTAATTAACATACCATCCACTTTATCTCACACATAGCTATTTTAATCTCTATAAGCTGGCTCTTTTATTTTCCATCTACTTAACTTTTTGAACATATAAAATGCAGTTACAATAATAATTTTAATGTCCTACTAGTTATAGCGTCTATATCAATTATGGATTGGTTTCAGTTCATTGATTTTACTTCTCATTATGGAAGTGGAAGTTTGTGGAATTTTGCCTTGTTGGGTGCTTGGTATTTCTGAATGCCTAGAAATCTGCTTAAGCTTTGTTCTAAGTGTAGTTAAGTTTCTTGAAGGCAACTTGATTCTTTTAGGTCTTGTTTTTAAGATGTGTTATCTGAGGCCAAAACAGTATTTAGCCCAGAAGCAACATAAAGGAATTTGACAATTGACTTGAAGCTGACTAAGGGGAGTAAAAATGGTGAGATGACTCTGAAGTTCTCGACGTAGACAAATGAGAGAGAAAGCTTCCAGAAATAGAGAGTAAGAAAGACCATCGTATCTGGAAAAAAAAAAAAGTTTCTTTATGACAAAGTAATACTTGAAAATAATAAAATGAAAAATCAAATTCTGTGCTTAGAATGAAATCTGAGAATCTCAAATTCTGCCCCTCCTCCATTCTAAAGTCCATAGTCAAACTTTGTTAACTGTTTCTGCATGAGTTCTTCTGGTAGTTAATTCCACTATTCTAAATAATACCTGCATCTCTCTTTTTCTTTACTTAGAAGGTGAGGTGCCATTTACTGACTCTGCTATAAAAGGTAAGGCTTGGGCTCACTTACACAAAGCTTCTTCCCTCCTGTGTTACAACTATTGATAACTATATTGTTATTCTTAGCTCTTCCACCATTTAGTAAACTTGGTAGCTATTCAATGGATCCAATATAACTACTTCTGGGACTCTCAAAGGAAGGCATTTCTAGAATCACAGTAGAATAGATTTTCTTTTATTATATCAAGTGCTTCAAATTAAGTATGACTTCATTTTTCAGCTTTTGGGTTTTTTTTCCTAGAGTTTCTGAATATCTCCATGTTTCTTTAAAAGGTAATTGGACAGTTACAAACCTTCATTATATCTTCATATTTATCTTGCCTTCCTTTCAGTTCTTTGGTTTGTTACATACAGGTTCGTTTTCTGCAGGGGACACTCACTCCAGACCTTCCTATTTCCTGCTTCTATAGCGTAGTTTATCCCTTGGCCTGCTACAGATTTCAGGGGATCCTCTTTTTTGTTGTTGTTGTTGTTTTGTTGTTTGTTTAGTTTGGAGACAGTATTTCATGGATCCTATCTATTTCTCTTTACTGATCTTTCTCAATGCTCAAAGCTCTCTCTTATCCTTCATGCTTCAGTCCTGTGGGACTTTCCTTCATATCTGAACATGCCAGGTTCTCTCTTAGTTTGGAAGCATCAAATGGCTCTTGCCTCTGCCTCGAGCACTTCCCTATCCACCTGTTTCAGCTAAGTCCTATTCACATTTGGGGTCTCAGTTTAAAAGAACACTTGCTCTGTGACATTTTATTACCCTCTCTGCTCCTTCCATGGCCACACCATTTAGATTCTGCCCCTCTTCTGTGGAAGCCACAAAACCTGAACTTTCCCTGTCATATTAAATCACTTATAAACTCTAAACAGGCAAGAAATTGCGTTTACCTTATTGTCAGAGTTGCTGCCTGATAACCATGGCACTTAATAAACAGCTAATAATTTTATATAAATGATTTAATGAATAAAATATACTCTACAATCAAAGAATAGTTAAATAACTGAAGTTAGACTAACTTAATGAAATGTTCTAGTCATTAACATGATCATTTTTAAAGGAAAGATAATAAAAAAAATATATGTCAAATTTATAAAAATACACTTTGACTGAAACAATATAAAAGAGTTGGCAGGTTTAGGAGTATTTTCTACTTTTACCCTCAATCATTTTTTGTTGTTTTTTTTTTACAATATTTTGTTTTCTTTTTAAAAAACTTTTTATTTTGTATTCAGGTATAGCTGATTAACAATGTTGTGATAGTTTCAGCTGAAGAGTGAAGAGACTCACTCATACATATACATGTATCCATTCTCCCCCAAACTAATGATTGCATATACAGCTTCATGTTCTTAAAACAGTTAAGCAATTATTAAACAAATATACCGTGTGAATTCTTTGATCATTATAAATATTTATAAGTATGAAATGTAAGAATAAAATAAAATAAAAATCTTAGCAAACTAAGATTGTTTTCTTTTAAATATTTATAGCTTTGATTAAACCTAAATAATGAAAGAAGTTTTGGAGTATCCATAACTGATATATCTTTCACATATTCCCATAGTTAGCCCTTAAAAAAATTTAATATAAACACTGCTCTAACCACTATGATATGTAGAAGTATTACAATAATCTTCTAATTCAAACTTTCCTGAAGTTTCTAGAAGGAAGAAAGCAAAGAAAGAAAAGGAAATTATCAGGCTAAAATTCTTTAAAAATAATTGTGCAAATGAGTATAATTCTATAATTAAATATATAGATTTTTTATCTTGAATAATATGATTAAAATTTTTCATTATAGTGACCTTTTAGCCACCTAGCACTTGACAAAAACAAACACTTAGCCTTAGCTGAGAGTGGCTCACAGCAACAAGAGCTGGAATGCCAAGATGTGCACTTGTAAGGGCATGATCCCATAAAAGGGGTCAAAGGCTATTCCCCAAATCCAAGTGACAGGCAAGGGTGAGCAGTGCAGCAATCACAGTGGAAGCATACAGCCAAGTTGGCTGAATGAGCTGGAAAAAGAGCCAAAATGCATACCAAACCCAAAGCAGGGTCTCAGGTCCGAATGAGGGCCAGGTCAGGCAAGGAGGCATTGGTTGAGGACTTGTGGACAGTATGGGCAGGACTGGGCTTTCCTCCTTCCTCTCTGAGAAGGAATATCTCTTCCCCATCCACGGATATGTGTGGGTTACTTGATATTATGAGCCTAGAAATTTAGCTGCTGGCCAGTCTACTTCAGAAGGACAATTCACATCTCCCACACTCACTCATGATGTTATGTTTAGCTGTATCTTCTTGTCAAGGAAAAGATATCAGAACGATTAAGATGCTGAGAAGCTCTCCAAAGTCATAACATGAGTAAAAGTTGAACCAGAGTGTAAGATCCATTTCCTCACTCCTAGCATCATTACATCTGCTGGTTATGCTGCTTCCCACCAAAATGATTTAAAGTCATTCTTCTTTTCCCCTAATGCTATGCACCAATGATGCCACATAAATCTCAAGGTAATATTAAAGGTATATTTCTTTTCAAAATGTAAAGGCAATCTCTACTTTATAGCAGATGGAAAAACAATATTAAATGACAGAGTTTTCTGTTTTTTGTTTTTTAATTAAAGAGATAATCCTTACATGTTACCTTTTTCTTTTCCCTTTTTGGCCATGCCACACAGTTTTGCAGGATCTCAGTTCCCTGACAAGGGATTGAACGTGGGCCACATCAGTGAAGGCCCACAATCCTAAGCACTAGGCCACCAGGGAACTACTCTACATTTTACTTTTTATATCTGAAAAATATACATATTTTTAAAATATGAGCTAAGTCTTAGCAACAATACAGTCTGTCTCCTTATATATTATACAAACCCTTATATAGAGTACACAGAATAAAAGTTAACCCTGTGGGATTTAAAGTCAAACACACAAATATTTTCATCACCATTCTGAAAAACCACACGATCTTGGGCAAAAGACTTACCTCCTTAAGTTATAGCTTCTCCACCCATAAAACGGGGATAATAACAGAACTCCCTCAGAGAGCTGTTTGTTGTAAGGATTCAACGAAAAAGGCACTTAAAGGCTTAGCACAGTTCCTAGCACCACAGTCAGTGCTCACTTAATGTATATTAATAATAATAGTAATAGTGCCCCTCAGATTTACAGCAGGAAACTCACAAGCTGGAGCTGAGACTCTCCTTTGGGATCCTCTGTTATGCTGGTATCCATGACATGGAACTTATGTCATATTTGAGAGCATGTCAGGGAGATGGCATGCCTCCCACTGTTTTTCAGGAGCACTGGTGTTACACCACACACACAGCTCTGCAAATCTAAGCAGATTTCAAAGTTGCTTAAATACCTTTCTTGGCCAAGAGTCACGTAAGTTGCCAACTGGCAATGGAATGATTTTCCACTCAAACTTGGCAGCAAAAGAATTTAAACAGAAAACTGGGAGGAAAGCAAGGGAAATAATATGCTTCCTTCCTCAAGGTAGTTTTGGACTCTTTGGCACCAGAGAAATATTTTAAAGAAGAGAGAGAAATTTTGCATGAATATTACAGTATTTATTTTTTAACTCATTAATTTTTAATTGGAGGAAAATTGTTTTACAGTGTTGGTGGGTTTCTGCCATACACCAACATGAATCAGCCATAGGTATCCATATGTCGCCTCCCCCTTGAATCTCCCTCCCACCTCCCACACATCGCACCCTTCTAGGTTTTCACAGAGCGCTGGGTTGAGCTCCCTGCATCATACAGCAATTCCCACTGGTCGTCTATTTATGTATGGTAATATATATGTTTCAATGCTATTCTCTCAGTTAGAAGTTGTCAGCAAAAGAAAAACAAATATCATATATTAATGCATATATATGGAATTTAGAAAAATGGTACCTATGAACTTATTTGCAGGGCAGGAATAGAGACACAGACACAAAGAACAGACTTATGGACTCAGCAGGGGAAGGAGAGGGTGGGACAAATTGAGACAGTATTTATTTTTAAGCTATCAAAAATAAATTGAAAAGAAATGGCTGGTTATCATCTTTCCCTTTCTACCATTTTTTTTTTTCATATTTGGTGAACTCTTTTTTTTAGAAGATACTGGAATTTCTTCATTTGGGTGCTCTAATTCAGGTGCAGTGAATTTGGATTTTTAATTAATTTATTTTTATTGCAGTAGAGTTGATTTACAATGATTCAGGTGTACAGAAAAAGGATTCAGTTATAAATGTATTTTTTCTTTTTTAGATTATTTTCCACTATAGATTATAAAATATTGAATATAGGTCCCTGTGCTATACTTAACTTTAGAGTTTGGGTCAGAGCCAAAGCTCCACTAACTGAACACTCATTCCCTGGGAGAGAGATTTTGTTTCTAAAACCTGTTCAGCCATCACCATGGCATAACCTGCTTTTACACTTCCCATCCAGAAAAAAAGAACTGCCCTCTGTAAATATTTCTGGGTCAGGATTGTCTAATAGGGTATCCATCAGATCTTCCCGAGCTGCATAGTTTAAAGATAGAAATTGAGAACAACCGTGAGCAGGTGTTTCATTTTCCTTCTCAGGAAGGAAAGTGGCAGGATAGAAGTTCCCACAAACTTTAAGCTTACTTATTGGTCTTTCTAACAACAATGACTGATATTTAAGAAGCTGACTGTCTGTCATTCAAATATTAGCCTTAGAGTTTAAGATTCCACTCTATAGGATGCTGGTGAGGCCCTCAGCATTGTGTCAAGTCCTTGCTGTTTATCTGTTTTATACATAGTAGTGTGTATTTATTAATCCCAAATTCCTAATTTCCCTCTCCCTGTTCCCCTTTGGTAACCACAAGTTTGTTTTCTATGTCTGTGAGTCTGTTTCTGTTTTGTAAATAAGTTCATTTGTATCTTTTTTTTTTTTTTTTAGTGAATCTGAATATTTTGAGTCAAATAACAGACATTTGACTTCAGTGATCCTGCAGAATTCCTTCTCTTTATTTAAAACATAAAATAGAACCTAATAACAAAATAAGTTTTTTTTTCATATTTCCATTATCCTTGAGAGTAAGAGGGTAAGAGGAATCAGGGTAAATGCCAATGAATGTCTAAATCTTCTTGAAGAGGAGCTCCAAGTCAAAGTATTATGATGGCATTCTAACCAAATTAGGAAGCATGCAAGGATGAAGTTTTTACATGCTTTCTCAGAAAAGACTACTCCAAAGTACTAAGAGGAAATGTTTCTTATTAATGTATACATGGCTTAATTCCAAAAAAGATTTGAGGCAAGGCATAACAATACATACAGTATATTGAGATCAAGAAAATGAGAAACTATAAAATAATAAAAACAATATTAAGAAAAAAATTAAAGACAACAGTGCTAAGTGTAATGAATTATATTATTTGATATCTATAAGATTAACAACAACAATCATGTGCCTAAGAAAACTACTTTTATCTAATATATTCCTTCTGCTAGGGTTTGTAACAATCTCCTTACATTTACTTGTAAACAAGAACACTTATTACTCAGGCTAAAGAGGGGAGAGAGAATGTTCTTATATTTCACAGATTTATACTGCCATATTTAAGGGAAGGATGTCATGGTACCAACAAAATTAAATAAGTATACCTAGTTAAAACAAAGAACACCCAGTAAACATATTCCATGATAATATTTCCATGTATAATTTTTAGTAATTTTTAGTAACTGATGCCCCTTAAGAAAATCTGTAAGAAAGACATCATTGATGTCAATGATGAATGACTTACAATTTAGATACTTTAAATGGGAGACTAGAACTTTTATATTTCATAGAGTTATAAATGTCTGTGGTAGAATAATGGCTCTCCAAAAGTATCCATGTCTTAATACCAGAAACCTATAAATGTTACATGTCAAAAGGTACTTTGCAGATGTCATTAAGGAACATGAGATGGTGAAATTATTCTGCATTATCTGGCCTGGTTTATATAATCACAAGGGTCCTTATAAGAGGAAGAGAGGAGGGGCAGAACCGGAGAGGGGAAAAGGGATTAGAGAGACGCAGAGGCTGGAGTGATATAAGGAAGGTGACACGAGCCAGGGAAGGAGGTGACCTTCAGACACTGCAAAGGGAAAGAAAATGAATTCTTCCCCAAAACTTTCAGAACGAATGCAGCCCTGCTGATATCTTCGTTTGAGGACTTCTGACCTCTAAAACTATAAGACAGTAACTTTGTGCTGTTTTAAGCTCACCAAATCTGTGGCAATTTGTTAGGGAAACAATAGGTAACTAATTCAGTGACTACAAAGTCAATATATTACTAATCAATCTCATGAATTTCTACCTAGATACTATTAGTAAGCAAAAATGTATTAACCATAAATAGAATGAAATAATGCCATTTTCAGCAACATGGATGGACATAGAGATTGTCATACTGAGTGATGTAAGTGTGTCTTCACAGAGAAAGACAAATATCATATGGTATCATGTAGAACCTAAAAAAATGGTGCAAATGAACTTATTTATAAAATAGAAGTACAGTCACAGATGTAGAAAACAAACTTATGGTGGGGGGCGAGGGGATAAATTGGAAGACTGGGATGACATATACACATTACTATATATAAAATAGATAACTAATAAAGACTTACTGGGTATCACAAGGAACTCTACTCAACAGAAGGGACCTATAAGGGAAAAGAAACTAAAAAAGCATGGATATATATGCATATGTATAACTGATTCACTTTGCTGTACACTTAAAACTAACACATTGTGAATCAACTAAACTCCAGTAAAAATTATTTTTAAAATGAAATAATGCTCACTGTAATACATATCTCCTATATTTTAGTTAAGCCACAAAATGAGCCCCAAGTATATCTTGAATATTCTAAATATCACAATTTTCAAAGTGTGCTTCATAATACACTGGTTCTATGGGACATTAAAAGGTATTAAGCACACAAAAAAAATTTCTAAAGTCAAATAACTTGAAAAAACTATACCATGTAATTGTGGAACAATAGAAACATTTTTTTTAATTATCTCAAGAGTCTAGATTTACCAGGAAACTTTTTGGGTTATTCAAAGGATCCACATCTACCACCACTCCACTATCAGGAACAGGTAAAAGATGAAGGCAAAGGGGTAGAATAGATGTACTAAATGACAGAATGAAAGTACCCTTCCAGCTTTATGAAATCTGGCTAACCAACCCTGTTCACAATGTCATACTCTCCAGCTCATGTTCATGCACACCCTGTTCACCAAGCACAGGCCTGCTCAGCAAGGAGATCCTCAGATAACATAGCTGCTTCCTGATGTCTCTGCCACTGCCACTGACATTATCCATGAGAGCTTGCCCAAGATTTTATTTGAAGGAAAAACACAGGGACTACTCACCAATCAAACTGAAAAACATAAGCCATTTACCTCCCTTATTTAACCCTGTCCCAAGTATGTGATTCATTCTCCCAACATACTCCACCCTCCCCAGTCCAATTCTCTCCAACAATGGACAGGAAAACATTTGCCAATAATATAAGTTCAGTTGAACACAAATTTCCAACATGCACACTGCAGGAACTTCAGACTTACCCCTAAGGAACAAGATTTCTGGGGGCACAGAATGTCAACAAGATTGTCAACAAAAGCCAAAGTTTGGTCTCTTATAAATACTACAGTAATAATTTCCACAGATCTCTTCACTGCAGAGCTAATGAGTGCCATGTATCTTTAAGAGAAAAGAAAAACAGTAGAGTGTTTTTCACATATTTATGACCCAGAAACCTTCTTCTCTGGAACATTTACAGAATAGCATTTGGAAAATAGTTTGCTAGTTATATATGAAATTTCCTAAAATCAGTCAATTCCTTTGAGGATTATCATGTGAAAAGGGAAAAATAAAGAGCCTATGTAAAAAAAAAAAAAAAATTGTACATGGGAAAATTGAGAATTCATTTTAGCCAAATAACAAGATAAAGAACCCTGTTTCTAGATATCAAGCAAGAGATTTGGGTCCTTACTGATGAACTAGCATAGCCAGGTTAACTCAAGTAAGGATAAATTAAGAATGCTCAGTTGTCAGGTGAATAATTAAAGCAGAAATTGAGGCCCTGAGGCCAAGACAGGATCAGCATCAAGGAGGTCAACATTTGGCATGAAACTGACACAGTTAATAGAAAGAAAGCTCACCCAAAATCACTCCTACTTGCCATCTCAAAGTACAGAAGATAAAAAATGATTCAAAATCAGTACCTCAGCACTATCCCAAGTACTAAAAGTTTAAAAATGTAGGGAAAAAATATTTCAGGCAAAATAAATGACATCCTGAAAAATGACTGTCATTATTTTTAAAACCATAGAAAATAGCCACATATATCTAACAAGCAAATAATAGCTCATCTACTGGGAATTGCATAGGCCTTTGGCCCAGAATAACTTCCTTACTTATAATCCTCTTGTTTTTCCTAAAGAAGCTTAAAAAATACTATTTTTGAGAACTTTCCAAAAAATTAGCATAAAAAACCTTTTTTTCCACAGAAAGTTATCAACCAAACTTCCCTGTTTCACAATAATTTTAAAAGCTATCCACCAAATGTTTATATTCCAGGAAGAAAAACATAATTAAGAAGTCTTTTTTTTAACTTAGGAAAGTCTATAAACACCCACAACTACACCCACTAACACATAAAACCCAAATTAGTATAACACAGTTTAGTCTTTAGAAAACAACTTCCCAGCAAAGGGCAGCCATTATTGTCTTAGACGAGCTTATCTGTCTTTTGGTCATCAAGATGATGTCATTACATTATTTATATTTTCACAAAACATACTTTAAATATAATCTCAATAATTAATATATTTTGTCATTAAAACTCATCCATTCAACAGATATTTATTGAATGTCTTCTCTAAACAATGAGCTAACATTGGTGAATATTAATCTATGTGTCTGTCCCATAATTTCATGCATTAAATTCCTCTCCCCAGAAATACAAAGTTACTAGTGATCCCAAAAATAATATTTTAGAATTATGCATCTTTAGTTCTTTATGGAGATGCAAAAAGGGAAGGTAATTTTTCTAAATCTTAAAGTGAGACAATCTTTTAAGTCGTGTATTCTGGGAGGTTTACTATATTTTATATGATTTTGGAGGACAGGCTTTCTTAAAACGTTGAATTAGTTTACCTGTTTTGTGAGGTTTATGAGTAGTACATAATTTGGTCAGGTATTTTGAGACCAAAGAAATAATGTCAAAGAGAAAAACAAAAGCATTTTAGTACATGCTGTCTTAGTATAAAGATCTATTTTAAAAGTTAAACAATTGATTTTTAAAAATAAAACTAAATCTACAGAGGTTTTATTTTGTTTAAAAATATGTCTATTTTTACTTAACGTTAAAGTGTGATAGTATTTCCACTTGATAAAGCATTTTAGCAGAAACACTTACCATAAAAGTAACCATGAAAACTGAAATGATACTTTGCAACCTGGAATATTTCAAAAGAAACTTGCCTAAACAAAAGATTTTTCAATAGCTAGACAAGCAGCTCTATTTGTAAAAAGGAAATTGCTTCCCAAAGAAATAACAGGAATGAACCCTAAATTCTTACAACTGTAAATTAGTTTTCTAAAAATATTGTGGTCTAGACACTTAATATGAAGATTAGACCAGATATTTTTGGAAAGTGTTTTAACTGTTTATTTAATAGATATATTTCTCACTACAGTTATCTTTTAGATGTAATGTCATATTACATAAGTAATCCCAGCACACAAATAGGGAGCACTGACACTTTTTGTAGGAGCAGCTAAACGATAGTATTATGAAATTTAAGCAACACTCTCAGGCAAATCTTTTAACAACCAAGAGTTTTTTCTAACTATGTAATCAACATTTGCATTAGAGATACAAATATTAACCCTCCTCCTATGAATCCTTAGTACTGAGGATTCAGTACAGTTTTGTTTTCTGCTGTTTTTTTTTTTTTATGTTTAATGAAGGAGGTTTTATTTTTTATCTTTTCCATAAAGATATTAAGAATCATATTAATTCAAAAAATTACTCATTGTAAAGAACTGGGTGCACTAAGAGTAGTTTCCTTAAAAATAAAGTTATTTGGACATGAAATTTGTGTAGAGAAATTGGATTAAATCTACAGCTCGTTCATTCTAGTAATTTACAAACAACATAATATGCTATTATTCACATTCATGCACATGAGGAAACTGAAATTGAGAGATGTTCAGAAATTAGCCCAAGACCATATAACTTGTGAATAGCAGAATTGGGCCTCAGTCACCTTCAGTAGCCAAGAGTACCACCCGGGCCTTTCCAGCACCAAAATTTCCTGTTTCATTCCACAATGGACATCAAATTTCAATGTACTCTAAAAATAAACAAAAATTCAGAGCAAATTCTATAAACCAGTTATGCTCAGCCCTGCAAAATCATTATTGGAAGTATTTATGTTTTCTTGGGCTAGAAAAATATTTCATAATTCACTAAGTGTTTGTTCCAATAAACTATTTTAAGCATAAGTTTCCTTTCAGGAAAAAAATATACATACCCTTATTCATATACATAGAAAAGGAAAGTTAAGAGAGCTAAACATGCATCTCCCCCGAATTCACACAGGATAGAATCTCTAGTTCCATTCCTATCAGACAACAAGCTCTTACCCAATCATGATTCTCAAGCCTACTGAACGGTATCTTTCCTGGGTCAAACCTCTTGGCCCTACAGGGTGTGTCACAGAGGCAATCTCAAAGGCACCAAAGTGGGAGAAAACTCTCTTTAGTAATATTCCTCACTAATTTTTCTAAAATTGAAAAGAAACAGAAAAGCATTCTATATATAAAGAATAACTTCCTTTTCTCTTTTATTCAGAGGCTTGTTATGCTTACTTCAAGTATAAATTAAGCATTCCTATTATAAAATATTTAGGGCTTCATTTCAAATTCTTTTTTGTGGTTGTAGTAATTCATATTCAGGCAGATTCCAGGCCCTCAAAGCAACATGACTTCATTTTTAAACCAATTTCCTTGTTTAGTAGGAAGGCACAGAAGGTCCCAACTCCTCATGTAATGAGATTTTTTCATCAAGAAAGGCTTTTAAATAAATTAAATCTAAGTGTTTTCCTAGTAATCCTGACACTTGTAATACGATGCTTATTTCAATCACTAAAGAATCTGATATCAATGTTATTGTGAGTTCATCAACCTACCCCGGCCTCCTTTTCACCTGTTTATATTCTTCTGTTCCTTATAAATTGAACTCCTTTATCACCACATCCCAAAGGTCTCTGCTAACTCTTGCTAGGTTGGAATAGGTGTCCTTCCAACCTGACATTATAGCATCCTAGTGAAAAGCTCTGTTAGCATATTGTTCTATGATAATGTCTTTACACGTTTGTCCTCACTTACAGAATGCAAACCCATGGAAGGCAGGAATCTTATCTTATTTGCCTCTTAATTGCATTTAATAAATACATTTGGAAGAAAGGAAGATTTTTAACAATTCAAATACAGTTCCTTTCTTTCCCTTCTCTTCCCTTATCCTCTTCTTCCTTTCTTTTCTGGATAATTCAGACCATTATCATGTGGGGCAGAACAAGACTGGCATCAAAGTATAAAACTCAAGCAGGGTGAGGAAGGTATCCAAGTAAGAGGGCTCCCAGTCTGAGAGTCAGCTCCTGAGTGAGGTCAGGAAAGCATTCAGGTGAGGGACTGACTTGGGGCAGGAAGTTGGAAGCCAAGTGGAGTGACACAGGGGGTGCCTGCAGGAAGTACAGGTTATCCGAGCCACAGCAGGAAAAGGAAGGAGTCCATGGATTGTGGTAGCTGCTCAGTGTGAAGTCAGAGCCCAAAAGAGAGTGAAGAAGGGATGAGCACATCCACTGAACTTGGGCATCAGAGCTGTAGTTGGGTAAGCGGGTGGACACATGGAGTGGCACCCTGGATGGGGTGTCAGAGTCCAGGATATCCCACAGGATATCCTGTGGGAGAATATCCCACAGAGGATCAGAGCCTGAGTGGAGTGATGTGGGCATCTATGCAAGAGTGACAAGCCAGTGTGGAGATCAGAGTACCTAAGCCAGTGAGGAGGACGAAAGGAGTGACGTTCAGGTGCAGGAGTCTAGCCTGCACAGACAGAGGAAATGCTTCCATGCCAGGGGGTGGGAAGGTGTTGGGAGGTGCTGCCTAAACACCATGAGAAGAGCACTTGCACAGGTGTTCAGGGGATGCTGGCCAAGTCCCCTTAGTGATGGACACTAGGACCTGGCCTGGGGTATCAGAACATGGGTGCGGTGAGCGAGGCATCCGCACAAAAGACAAAGACACTGGTTACATACTGGGGGGTTAACAAGCAAGTAAACCTGAGCAAAGACACAGTCATGAGATCCGGAATCAAGTTTCTGACTGTCTAGGAAGAGCAACCAGTACAGAAGGGGCCAAAACGCAAGTGAATCCTGAGGAATTTTGTTTCAGAATCTAAAGTCATCTGCAAGAACAAATGGGTAAGTCGAGTTTAAAATGTTGTAAATTTTAAATGACTTGAAGAATTGATTATCAGGATATTTTGAATACATCATAGTATATTTTAAATCGTATTGAAATGTTATAGTGTATTCACTTTAGTAGATTTAAAGTTTTGAAATAAAGCTTCAAAAATATCAGTGGCATGAGGAGGGTAATTCACTAAACCTGGTAAATCCAGACCTTGGGAGACCTAGGGGGTCTTTATTCCAGCTTCCGCTCCTCTCTGGCCCCACTCCCGGCCCCAGGGTACAGAATTAGTATATCAGGTGGGTCCCCTCACCCAGTATAATGCCTTCTGATATGACATTTAATCCCATTCATATGGCTTTGTGCCCAGTTGCCCAACAGGATGCTCATACATGGCCACCATTCCTGTAAACCACAGGAATACAGGCTGACTACTGCAGCCCCCTGTCTGCTCATTGTGTCTCCCCAGTTGTCCTGTTCAAATAGCTCAGCAAATCAGCCAGTCAGCTGCAAGCCAACTATTTTTTGCAGAATCCCCATTCTCTATAAACAATTCACTTGGAAACCAAATATAACCTTCTTCTCTCTCCCCCTGCCTTCCTCTATCCACAGAGTTCTCTAACATAAACCAGACGAGTCTATAGTTAGAAGGGGCTGGTATGTGGTTGGGAATTGCCCATCTGGTTTGAGCCCTGGAGGGTCTGTCTCACTCCAGCTTCCCTAGAATATGAGATGCTGGCTGTCCAATATGTCCTTGGTTTTGTCCCCTAGTCCAGAGCAACAGAAAAAAAGAAAGAGAAAAAAAAAAAAAACTCAAAAGCCTAGTACATAAACAAATGCAAAGGAAAATGTAACACAAAACTGGTGCCCATGATTAAAATCCAGTAGGAGATTGACCGTCACAGGAAACCAGAAAAAAAGGGAATTCACATAGGTACTGTCTGAATCTTTACCAAGACTATATTCACATATTATTTGTGTAATTTAAAATAAATCAAAAGCAATGAAAAATTTAAAAACTAATTATTAACAGCCAAAAAAAGTAACAGTGAATATAAATCACAGAATGAACTTTGTCACCATAAAATCAATGAAGAAAACTAAAAAGTGAATAATTTGACCATATAAAGTACATAAATGTATACAGGCTTAGCTCATATAAATAGATTAAAAAAAAAAAAATTAAAACCCTAATGGTTAAATGAGCTAAAAAATATGAGTTAACTATTCATAAAAGAAGAAAAATAGTTGTATAAGTTTGAAAATTAACCAATATCTATTGCTTGCCTCAGATATTGGTAGGATTTCTTCCCTTCTTTTTTCTTATAAAATTTCTATAATAAATATTTATCTCTTTAAAATCAGGATAAAAAAAAGAGAAACTTTTTAAACAGTCCCTCTCACTTTATCCAACCCAACCCAGAAAAAAA
>SJYQ01002097.1:242247-264916 GCA_006410935.1 Redunca redunca | reverse complement strand
AGCTTCTTACTGAGAAAGAAAATTTCTTTCCTCTGGCCTTCAATAATTCTGACATTTAATTTACTTCTTTTTTTATTTTGAAACTTTATGTGCTTTTTTGCCTTCACTTAATTTCTACATAAGGGGATCAGCTACTAAAACCAAAAATATCATAAATTTTAAAATTAAAATGTCAATCTGTTTATAGAATATGGATAATGAAAACTCAATGCATTCATTACAGTCATGAAATATAAATAACTTTACATAGTATATTTCTCCAAGAATAAGTGAACTATAATTTTTTAACTTCTATAATATATTTTCTTTTTAAAGCTTATAGAGCTAGTCTTGTGTCTAAAATTAACCCATGAATCAACTAGCCAAATACAGGAGTATGGTCTATATCCATGCAGAGAATTTTCTTCAAGAAGTTAACCCAAAACGAATCAAACATCAAGACACTTGCATCAATCATGCCAGCTGTCTGCTCTAAGGAAAACTGGAAATGGAAGAAAGAGGCAGTGATCAAACATAAGACATGGGAGATGCCTATGAATATTAATGGAGAATCCTGACTTATTCCCAAAAGCATTCTTCGACAATTCAAAGACATGAAACCTGCCAGTCAATTCAATCTTTCTGTAAAACCCTATCAACTGAAAAAGGAATGATAAGTTATATATTTCTCAAAGCAAAGATATGATCAAAGGAAGTAATGCAGTTTTATGATATTATTTTGAGTTTACACCAATCTTGAGTTATCCTTTTTAATTAAATCAAAAACAACCAAGCTTTTTTTAACCTAACATGAAGTTAAATACTATGCAACGGATACCCTGACACATTTATATTTTAAATAGTGGGAATTTTTACTATTTTTTTCCCACATTTGAAAGTATTACTTTCATTATTCTAGCGTGGACTCAACTTCACCCAAACTGAAGAGGATAAACAGAGTAGTGTTAAGCAAACTCTTCTTAGTGAACTGAGGAATACCTCATCCAGTTTCAATCTAGAGCCTGTTAAAGAGGAGTTAGAATTTTAGCAAACTAAAAATCTGTTAAGTAGAAAATAGCAGGCAGTCCTCCCCAGAGGTCTGTGGGCACCAGACACAATGCGAGCAAGTAACGCGCCCCTGATCGCAGCGGGAAGGCTCGCAGACATGACACGTTCAGTGCCAAAGCAAGGGCTCTAATTAGCGAAGGGTTCCGGTCTGGCAGTCAAGGGCTTAACCTTCGTTGGGAAATAATGAGTCAGACAATGTTTGAAGCCTCCATGTAAGATTTAGAGAAGAATGGGGGTGCTGAGAACTGCCTTAAATGTGCTAAACTGACAGACACAGGTGACCGAACAATGAACTGCACACTTGGCAAAGGAGAAGAAAATATCTGGTACATGCTTACATCCTCCAGAGCAGCGTTCTCTTCAGTCCCTGAATTAAGATGAAACAAAGTGATAGGCCATATTATTTGGTTGAGTTACTTTAAAGAAAGTAGAAGACTTGGTGGAGGATATATATTTTCTGCAAACGTTTCTTAGACAACCAACTTTTAAGATAAGGGAACATCTGGGAACTTCTCTGAAGATGAGAGACAAATCTCAGTTTAAAGGCTAAAAAGTTCATTAGCAAACACAAATATTCTGTAATTAAACATGTACAGTCATGGCAGGTTCATGACAATATATGGCAAAATCAATACAATATTGCAAATTAAAAAATAAAATTCATATGAATTGTAAAATAAATAAATAAAATTACCTAAACGGAAGGCCAAGCCAAGGACCCAAAGTCTAGGCAAATTAGAACATTTCCTTCTTGTCTTCTAATCTAAAAAACTACTACAGCTCCCAAAAGTTTCTTGAACACATGATTTTTTAAATTATTTTCCATTAGGGTTTATTACAGTATACTGAATATCCCTGTGTCATAATCTGGACCTTGCTGTTTACCTATTTTGTATATATAGTAGTTTGTATCTGCTAATCCCAAACTCTTACACCTCTCTCACTCCCTTTCTCCATTGCTAATGGTAAATTTGTTTTCTGTTTGTGCATCTCTGTTTCATAAATAAGTTCATTGATGTCATATTTTAGGTTTCATATATAAGAAATATCATATGGCATTTGTCACTTTCTGGCTTACTTAGGCATACATGATTTTTTACTCTTAACTGCACAAACTCTTTAAAGAGTAAAAATTATAGTACTCTGACTTTTTTTACTTCATGTAACTGAATCTGGGGGAAAATACTCATATCTGATTGCTCACCATAACAATATGCAAATTGATAAACTAAGTAAACAACTATTAATCACTGGTTTTTTCTACTTCACCCACTCAATGTTATACCCAAAATGTGCTAAGTCGCTTCAGTCATGTTCAAGTCTCTGCAGCCCCATGCACTGTACCCCACCAGGCTCCTCTGTCCTTGGGATTCGCCAGCAACAATACTGGAATGGGTTGCCATTTCCTTCTCCAGGGGATCTTCCCAACCCAGGGATCAAACCCAAGTCTCTTACATCCCCTGCATTTGCAGGTGGATTTTTTACCACATGGGAAGCCCTATACATAAAGTAGTTAGGCCTTTTAGGATGTTTTATAAACTGATATATCTATTTGAAAACTCATACATACTTACATATATATATTTATACACACCTACACAAACACACACACACACACACACATATATAGTCTATGTTATCTGAAAGCAAGTTACTCAGTTTGAAAATCAATTGCTCATAGAGAGTGAATGTTGACATTGTGGGCAACAGAAGCTGTCAGTTACATATTGAAGGCATATACGTGTGTGAATATATACATATACTAACATTTCACTAGTGCTAATAATGCTGAGCTGTCTTCCAGTATTTGTTTAGAAGGTATAAAATCTCTCCACTCAATAGTAGAATGCTAATTAGGTATGCTAAAAGATGCCTCTTAAGAATTATAAGCCCTAAGTAAATAAAGTAATAAACCACTAATAATAATCTTAAAGTCCAATAACTGGGGTTAAAATTTTTAAGTGAAGAACATTGCAAAACGAATAACTGGTATAGGACTGGATTACCTTTCTAAAGGGCAAAAAATGTGAATTCTGAAGTATATCTGTCCCCATGGATTTCAACTTAACTAAGGGATTGAAAATTGTACATTTGTTTTCCCAGTCAAAACACTGAGAATCAGGATTATTGTTTTCTCTAATAGAAATATTTCAAAATAGAATGCATGCATAGACTCCAGAGAGAACAAGAAAAATGCCAGACTTGCATAAAGTTCCCCTTGTTTCTTTTTCCTTCCCTATCTGGACAGGGAACAATTTTCTCTTGGGGCAACATAGTAAAGGCTCTGATGAACCATGACTCCAGAAGAAACAAACGCACTTTATCTGCCCCATCTCTTGTCAGGTAAAGGGAGAATTATACTTGGTGAATGTTCAGGAGCACCCTGAGCCTTCTATCAGACCCCTCAGTGTTCAAAGATCTCATGGAACAGAGGTTCAGTTTAACCAGAATATTGGGGAAATGACTTGGTGATTTTAAAAGTTACACTAAGACTGAAAATCAATTGCTTGTAGGGAGTAAATATAAACATTAAAGAGGGCTTTCCTGGTGGCTCAGATGGTAAAATAAAAGCTGCTTGCAATGCAGGAAACACTGGTTCGATCCCATCCCCTGGAGAAAGTAATGGCTACCCACTCCTGTATTCTTGCCTGAAGAATTCCATGGACAGAGGAGCCTCATTGGCTATAAGTCCACGGAGTCGCAAAGAGTTGGACATGACTGAGTGACTAACACTTTCACTTTCACACTTTTAATAGATGCAAGTTACATTTTTTGGAAGAAAGTTACTAAATTTGAAAATCAACCTCTGCTTGTAGGGAGTAAATATAAACGTTAAAGAACACCGCAAGATTTCATTAGCTCACAGATACAAACTTGGCTGTTAAAACTAAATACTATACATTTTGTTCGCCAACAAGTTTATCTGGAAAATATAAAGTACTCCTATTTGTGACCAAATAAGGTGATAGTTGTTATTACCTTCAACAGCCTGCATTGCTTTATTAACTATATACATTACCTTAAAATTAATTAAGTGCATATTAATATAACTTGTTTATTAGTATAATTTTATCACATATTTTATCATTATTTGTCTTCTCTGCTAGAATATAAGCTCTACTCTGGTGGAGATAGTCATAGTTGTTCACCAAGCATGTAGAATAGTGCCTGGCATACTCCACAAAAATTGTGGAATGAATAATTAAAATATAAAAGTGAAAATTAAAAGAAGGAAAATAATTCCATTGAAATACAACAAAATCAGATGATAATTTTTAAAAATCATCTCCAGAAAGAGTTAATCTGTTCTCATTAAAGAAAAAGTGCCATACAACCAGGGTCTCCAGCATCATTCTCAGCAGGAGAAAGCCTTCCTCATGGTGGACAAGTCTTAACACAGGGGTCTCTCCTCCCTGCAGACCTTGCGTCCAGTTCACCACTCTCAGGGTAGTAATCCCATACCTGGCTCTGATACTTTCCATCTGAACTGATTTTACCATAAAATTTATACTGCCACTTATTCAAGGGAATAAACATGGATTAAATGTTTAGCCCCAAGGTCCTGGGAGGATATTTGAATAAGACTTGGAGCCAAAAAATTAGACATGGATTGAGACTATAAAGATTTCTGTGTTCTCTCTGCTTATTCAAGCTTGAATTTTGAGGTAACCACTGAAAAGTACAACTGCAGATTTTGGTTCAATCACAACTTGATCATTAAATATCATTTAAATATGAGCTATAACTTTCCTGAAACAAGAACAAGTCAAAATGTTTGGTAAGCTATAGATAACAATTGAGTATATTAGACAACTTAGGAAAGATTGTGATGAATTTTGTGATGAGTAAAATTGAATCACTTTTTCCTAATTACAACACCTCTCCATCTCAACATATACTTACTACAACCCCCACCCACAGCCTCAGTGTCACTACTAAAGAAAGTATTGCCTTGAAGACATCAATGACTTCCTACTTAACAAATCTTCTCAATGATTCTTTGGCCAGCATTTCGTAATATGTATTGCCTTAGTTTAGGTAACCTTCCACAATCCCAGATATTTTCCTGATTTTACAAAGATCTGAGACATCTAAGAGCACTCCTCACTGAAGTTAGCCAATGGGGCTAAGTTTTCTCTTTTGTTCTTTTGATTTCCATTGACAACTCACACATTATTATAATATCACCTACTAAAAAGTATGTTTTCTTCGAAGTTATAATTTTGATGCTCAATGAGCATTTGTTGAATGAGTGAATCCTATTCTAGCTATCATCAAAATTGTCATGCTTGTCACATGGAATTATGAGACGCTGCTTAAAAATATGCCAAAAGAAAAAGTTAATATTAAATCTTAACAAGCAAAGAATACATAAGCTTACATAAATACTTACACAAAGTAAGAAATGACCTAATTTGCTTCCTATTAAGGGAATAGGGTTTCCATCCCCCAAACCCCCATAAAAACAAACAGTGGAGTTGCAAAGGTGAGTGGTTCAGCCTTGCTATTCTTGCCACTGCCTCCCATGATTCTTCTTTTTGTGCTTACTTGCCCATTGAGGCTAGAAAGTGAAAGTGAAAGTCACTCAGTCATGTCTAACTCTTTGCCACTGGAGTTGACTGAATGGGACTGACTATGAAGTCCTTGGAATTCTCCAGGCCAGGATACTGGAGTGGGTAGCCCTTCCCTCCTCCAGGGGATCTTCCCAACCCAGGGATGGAACCCACCTAGAGGCTGGTGTTAAATAACACAACACATTCCTGAATATTCACTGTGAGACTAGAAGAAACAGGCATATCTCAGGAGACCCTGGATTTAGACCTGGCTTAGATCCATTTCTGCAGACCTCCAACACTATTCACTTACAGAACACTTTGAGCCCTTCCATTGCCTCAAAAAGCAGTATATTCAACACATCTTCCTATTCTAAACAAGGTTTTCCCAATTTTTTCAAAAGTTTAAAAAATGTCTCTATATTGCATTCTAAGTAACTCATCTTAATGATTCTTTTTATTGGCCAGGCTATTCCCTTCAACTCCCACAGGCACCATATTAGGCTAGCTTCATAGCAGATTTGAAGTAAACATGTTTTTTATATGCTGAATCATACTCACCTCAAAAAATTCACCTGTTGAAGTCTTTATCCCTTCATATATTTGAAGGACTCGTGACTAAGTCAGACTAACTCAGATGACTCCTCCCTGTTTTAAGATTAACTGTTTGGGATCTTAACTACAGTTGCAAAATCCCTTCACTATAATTTGATCGAATAACTAGGTGAATGTATGTATGTACACAGGGACCAGAAATCTTAAGGACCACCTGAGAGTTCAGTCTACCACTCTAATATTTTTGGTTTTCTTTTTAAGGAGGATAGAGTAAAATTGGGTTGAAGGGGATAGAGAAGGACTCTGTTTCTTAACAAATCCATTTGTTTTGTGGAAATACACACAAAAAATGAAAGATAAGACACAAGAGGAATAGTCTAAAATTTTAAATAGCTTGAAAAACAGAAAGAGAAAAGTAGAAAAAAGAGGAGAGTCTGAGTTTTTAGTTTTAATTTTGGATTTTTCTTTTTGTTTGTTTTCTAGCAAATCAAGCGACAAATCTGGAAGCTTAAGTCAAAATGTTTTTTAAAAGAAAGAAAGCTTATCTTTTGAAAAAGAGAATTCAATTATATTTAGAGTATAGGTCAAGCTGTATCTATGCTTTCTTAGAAAATAAAAAAGGAAAGCCAAAGAAATCTTCCCTAAAAATCCAACTCCAATATTAGTTGGATTAGTTCTGATTATCTTGGATATTTTCTGGTTAAAAGTATATCTTGTTAAATGTCTCAGCTATACAATATACTTTAAAAGAGAGAATGAGTGAAATGAACCATTTCTAGTCTCTTAAGAAATAAAAGCTGTTCTAAAATTCTTCTCTGGATTAGTGATATAAAAGTGAAGCATTGCCCTCTAGAGGATTAAAAGAGCTCTCTAGACCAGGCAACTATTTCATAAAAATGTAATGTTGCTATATACATACTGTCCTGCTAATTTCAGGTTTATGTTCTTCTGTGGGGCACAGAAAAGAAATAGAAAATAGCTTTGGTGTAGGGAATGCTAAAAAACTTTTTTAACAAACTTAGAATTTCTCAAGAGTTTGGTAAATTCTAATATTTGGTACATTACTTTATAAAATCTTGACCAATGTATTTGCACTGTAATCATGAAATAAAGGTCTTAAAAAACAGAGAATTTTTAGTTTTCTTAAAATGTGTAGACTTAAATCTAATAAAGTCTGGTAGACTTTTAACCAGCTACTAAAGCAATAGAACCATGTGTATGTATCATACATATGATCTTATATTAAATTATAAAGTGACTACAAGACTGACCCATGTAATTTTTCTACCATATTCAACCTTAATATTTAGGAAGTTTAAAAGCAAGTGAAAAAATAGAAGGGAATGTAAAATTTCAATGACTATTTTGGCAGTCCATGTCAAGAATTTCCCTATTACCAGAAGCATTTTCAGCCTAATCACATTCCCCCAAGAGTCAAAATCAGAAGCCAGAGCAAGCTGTTTAAACATCTGGGTCTCTGCCTTTAACATAATTAATCAGTTATTCTCAAATTATTCTCCCTAAATGGGCATGTATCATCCATGTTTCTGCCAGAACGTGTACTCCAGTGTTCATTGCAGCACTGTTTATAATAGCCAGGACATGGAAGCAACCTAGATGTCCATCAGCAGACGAATGGATAAGAAAGCTGTGGTACATATACACAATGGAGTATTACTCAGCCGTTAAAAAGTATACATTTGAGTCCATTCTAATGAGGTGGATGAAACTGGAGCCAATTACAAAGAGTGAAGCAACCCAGAAAGAAAAACACCAATACAGTATACTAATGCATATATATGGAATTTAGAAAGATGGTAATGATAACCCTGTATGCGAGACAGCAAAAGAGACACAGATGTATAGAACAGTCTTTTGGACTGTGTGGGAGAGGGAGAGGGTGGGATGATTTGGGAGAATGGCATTGAAACATGTATAATATCATATATGAAATGAGTCGCCAGTCCAGGTTCGATGCAGGATATAGGATGCTTGGGGCTGGTGCACTGGGATGACCCAGAGGGATGGTATGGGGAGGGAGGTGGGAGGGGAGTCCAGGATGGGGAACACGTGTACACCCATGGCAGATTCATGTTGATGTATGACAAAACCAATACAATATTGTAAAGTAATTCAGTTCAGTTCAGTTCATTTCAGTCGCTCAGTCGTGTCCGACTCTTTGCGACCCCATGAATCGCAGCACGCCAGGCCTCCCTGTCCATCACCATCTCCCAGAGTTCACTCAGATTCACGTCCATTGAGTCTGTGATGCCATCTAGCCATCTCATCCTCTGTCGTCCTCTTCTCCTCCTGCCCCCAATCTCTCCCAGCATCAGAGTCTTTTCCAATGAGTCAACTCTTCACATGAGGTGGCCAAAGTACTGGAGCTTCAGCTTTAGCATCATTCCTTCCAAAGAAATCCCAGAGTTGATCTCTTTCAGAAAGGACTGGTTGGATCTCCTTGCAGTCCAAGGGACCCTCAAGAGTCTTCTCCAACACCACAGTTCAAACGCATCAATTCTTTGGCGCTCAGCTTTCTTCACAGTCCNTGGGATTGGAATGAAAACTGACCTTTTCCAGTCCTGTGGCCACTGCTGAGTTTTCCAAACTTGCTGGCATATTGAGTGTAGCACTTTCACAGCATCATCTTTCAGGATTTGAAATAGCTCAACTGGAATTCCATCACCTCCACTAGCTTTGTTTGTAGTGATGCTTTCTAAGGCCCACTTGACTTCACATTCCAAGATGTCTGGCTCTAGATTAGTGATCACATCATCATGACTATCTGGGTCGTGAAGATCTTTTTTGTACAGGCCTTCTGTGTATTCTTGCCACCTCTTCTTAATATCTTCTGCTTCTGTTAGGTCCATATTTCTGTCCTTTATCGAGCCCATCTTTGCATGAAATGTTCCCTTGGTATCTCTAATTTTCTTGAAGAGATCTCTAGTCTTTCCCATTCTGTTGTTAATTAGCCTCCAATTAAAATAAATAAATTTAAATTTTAAAAAAAAAGAACAGAGTTTCTCTTATCTTCCTGTTAGGGTTTCATACAAACCTAAACAATTTCAGGCTTTAAAAATGAAGAAGGGAAGGGGAAAAGGAAAGAGAAAGGAAAGGAGGGAAAGAAGAAGGAAAGAAAGAGGGCGGGAGGGAAATAGAGGAGGGAAGAAGAGATGAAAAGGCAGCTTTAAAAAAACTGTTGGCTCTTTGCATTTCCTTCTTTAGTTGTATAACTATTTCTTTTCACTTTTGTCTCTCCAGCGTTGGCAACAGTGAAGATCACATTGCTTCAGTCTGCTTCCTAAAATGAGCGATAACAGCCTGCCAATGCAAGAGACTTAAGAGACGTGGGTTCAATCTCCAGGTTGGGAAGATCCCCTGGAGAAGGAAATGGCAACCCACCCTGGTATTCGTGCCTGGAGAATCCTATGGAGAGAGGAGCATGGTGGGCTCTGGTCCATAGGGTTGCAAAGACTCAGATATGACTGCAGTGACTTTGCACAAAACCAAGCCTAACACAAAGGGATGAAAGCAAAATACAGCATTATAGACATGGTCTACATCTTATTAATAAAAGCCTCTTGCAGAAAGTGCACAGAACATTTTACAATGGGGTCTAAACACACTATGATGTACAAGGCTTCTTACTGTAACATGGCATTTTTCTTCATCAACAGATACCTGGCAACTATCTCACACAATTTTCATAATTAGATATGTGTCCCTTCTCCTTCTAGGCTTCCCAGGTGGTGATACTGGTAAAGAACCCACTTGCCAATGCAGGAGACACAAGAGACTAGGATTCGATCCCTGGGTTGGGAAGAGCCCCTGGAGGAGGGCATGGCAACCCACTCCAGTATTCTTGCCTGGAGGATCCCATGGACAGAGGAGCCTGGCAGGCGACAGTCCATAGGGTCACACAGAGTCAGATACAACTAAAGAAATCTAGCACGCAAGCATGCTCTTCTTTCTGTCTTACTCCAGAGTTCCATGGTATATTTACATATTATAAATGTCTTTAATATTTACAGACTACGAATATGTCACAAAACAGCAGGATGAAAGCTTTTAATGAACTATAGAGGGAAACTGCCAACAGAAGTTTCTGGTTTGCCTCTCTCTGTGGATTTTTCACAAGCAAATGATTCAGTTCAGTCGCTCAATCAAGTCCGACTCTTTGCGACTCCATGGACTGCAGCACGCCAGGCCTCCCTCTCCATCACCAACTCCCAGAGCTTACTCAAACTCATGTCCAACGAGTCAGTGATGCCATCCAACCAAATCATCCTCTGTCGTCCCCTTCTCCTCCCGCCTTCAATCTTTCCCAGCATCATGGTTTTTCCAGTGAGTCAGTTCTTCGCATCAGGTGGCCAAAGTATTGGAGTTTCAGCTTCAGCATCAGTCCTTCCAATGAATATTCAGGACTGATTTCCTTTAGCATGGACTGGTTGGATCTCCTTGCTGTCCAAGGGATTCTCAAGAGTCTTTTCCAACACCACAGTTCAAAAGCATCAATTCTTTGGCACTCAGCTTTCTTTATAGTCCAACTGCCACATCCATGCTACTGGAAAAACCATAGCTTTGACTAGATGGACCTTAGTTGGCAAGGTAATGTCTCTGCTTTTTTAATATGCTGTCTAGGTTGGACATAGATTTTCTTCCAAGGAGCAAGCGTCTTTTAATTTCATGGCTGAAGTCACCATCTGCAGTGATTTTGGAGCCAAAAAAAAAAAGCCTGTCACTGTTTCCATTGTTTCCCCATCTATTTGCCATGAAGTAATGGGACCAGATGTCACGATATTCATTTTGTGAATGTTAAATTTTAAGCCAACTTCTTCACTCTCCTCTTTCACTTTCATCAAGAGGTTCTTCACTTTCTCTATAAGGGTTGTGTCATCTGTGTATCTGAGATTATTGGTATTTCTCCCAGCAATCTTGATCACAGCTTGTGCTTCATCCAGCCGGCATTTAGCAGGATGTACTCTGCATATAAGTTAAATAAGCAGGTTGACAATATACAGCCTTGATACATTCCTTTCCCAATTTGCAAACAATCTGTTATTCATGTCTGTTTCTAACTGTTGCTTCTTCACCTGCATACAGATTTCTCAGGAGGCAGGTAAGGTGGTCTGGTATTCCCATCTCTTTAAGAATTTTCCACAGTTTGTTGTGATCTACACAGTTAAAGGTTTTGGCATAATCAATACAGCAGAAGTAGATGTTTTCTGGAATTCTCTTTTTCTATAATCCAACGGATTAAACTACAGCAAAGGATTAAGTTAGTCTTTAGAACAGGATCTGGAAAACACAGTCTCCTTTTTGCATCTTGAAATTCAACCATACTGTAAAATTTTCAGTTACTTCTTTGGAATGCAAAAATTCTTTGACTAGGGCATAAGGAATCTTAGGACACTAATTACTTGGGATCATGGAATCCAAATTGGCTAAGACTTATGATAATCCTGGTCTGTTTTCATCATCTCTTCACCAGTCAGTTATCAGATGTGGTGGTACCATCACAGATGAAATGAAACCTTTCTTGAATAAGTCTTAGAACATCCCTTCCACTTTCTCCTGACATTTGCAGAAGTTGCTTACTATTCTAAATTTTCAGTTAGCAAGTGTTTCACAAGTCCTTCTATTTTCTTATCAAATCAGTTGAGTCCAACTCCATCGCTGCTCGATCTTCAACCTATGCCATCGTTTCCTTGAAACCCACCTGGTTAGCCCTAAATCCCTTCTTTCCCACAACTCAGTCACCTCATCTTTGTCTACTGCCAAATAATTTGTCTTCACATACAGGATATAAAAATAACTCTCTCACTTAAGAAAATATCTGATATAACTAAGCAGAAATGCAATTATAACAGACAAAGAATTAGAGAAGAATAAGACTGTATATCCAAAATTTCTACAAAAAATATTGAGGAGTACTGATGTTTAAAATTGGTCAGTGATTCCAGTCACAACCCAGTTGTCTATTCAAATCCTATCCATGATTTCTTTTCACACAAGCTCAGAAGATGTTACACTAACTATCTTCAATAGTGTAACTGATAATGTTACACTAACTATTTTCAATAAGTCATTTTCAAAATTAATCATGCCCTTTAAAGGTCCCCCTAAATATGATCAGATCCTCAATGTGTGAATGACTGCATGACAGGTTAAACAATATCCAATGGATACTAGTGTTCCAAAAGTACCCAAAGCATCCTGGAAAGAAAGGAGGCCTGGTACTATCCCCTCCGTATGAGTGTGTCTGGGCGTGAGTGCTAAGTTGTTTCAGTTGTGTCCAAATCTGTGCTACCCTATGTGCTGCAGCCTGTCAGGCTCTTCTGTCTATGGGATTCTCCAGGCAAGAAAAATGGAGTGGGTTGCGATGCCTTCCTCCATGGCATTGTCCCAAACCAGGATCAGACCTGCAGCACCTGTGACTCCTGCAATGCAGGTGGATTCTTTACCACTAAGCCACTAGGGAAGCCGACTATCGCCTTATTGTTATTCAGTCACTCAGTCGTGTCCAACTCTTTGCGACCCCATGGGTTGCACCACGCCAGTCTTCCCTGTCCTTCACCATCTCGAAGAACTTGCTCAAACTTGCATCCATTGAGTCAGTGATGCCCACCAACCATCTCGTCTTCTGTCATCCCCTTCTCCTCCTGCCTTCAATCTTTCCCAGCATCAAGGTCTTTTCCAATGAGCTGGCTCTTCGCATCATGTGGCCAAAGTATTGGAGTTTCAGCTTGAGTATCAGTCCTTCCAATGACCATTCAGGGTTGATTTCCTTTAGGATTGACTGGTAGGATCTCCTTGAAGTCCAAGAGACTCTCAAGAGTCTTCTCCAACACCACAGTTTAAAAGCATCAATTATCTAGTGCTCAGCCTTTTTTATGATCCAAATCTCACATCTGTACATGACTATTGGAAAAAACATAACTGTGACTATATAGACCTTTGTCAGCAAAGTAAAGTCTCTGCTTCTTAATACATTATCTAGGTTTGTCATCGTTTTTCTTTCAAGAAGTAATTGTCTTTAATTTCATGGCTGCAGTCATCATCTGCAGGGATTTTGGAGCCCCCAAAAATAAAGTCCTCCACTGTTTCCATTGTTTCCCCATCTCTTTGCCATGAACTGATGGGACCGGATGCCATGATCTTCGTTTTCTGAATGTTGAGTTTTAAGCCAACTTTTTCACTCTCCTCTTTCACTTTCATCAAGAGGCTCCTTAGTTCCTCTTTGCTTTCTGCCACAAAGGTGGTGTCATCTGCATATCTGAGGTTATTGATATTTCTCCCAGAAATCTTGATTCCAGCTTGTGCTTCATCCAGCCTGGAATTTCACATGATGTACTCTGCATATAAGTTAAATAAGCAGGGTGACAATATACAGCCCTGATACACCCCTTTCCCAATTTTGAATTAGTCTGTTGTTCCATTTCCAGTTCTGTTGCTTCTTTCTCAGGAGGCAGGTCAGATGGTCTGGTATTCCCATCTCTTGAAGAATTTTCCACTGGAAGAGATGGTAGGTGTTGGAACAACGGCTGTACAGTGCTGGAGCAGCTTTGAGGAGATACCTCATGTCCAAGCGCAAAGGAGAAGCCCCAGCAAGACCATAAGAGGGGTGAAATCGCATTAAGAATCAAACCCCATGCCCGCCAGAGAAGCTCAGAGGGCTCAAACATACCTTGTGCACACCAAGACCCAGAGACCCCACAGAGACTGAGACAGAACTGTGTGTGAGTGTCTCCTGAGGAGGTACGGTCAGCAGTGGCCTGCCGCAGGGGCAGGGGCTCTGGGTGCAGCAGACCTGTCTATGGTATAAGCCCTCTTGGAGGAGGGCACCATTAACCCCACCAAAGAGCTGCCAGAACTTACACAGGACTGGGAAACAGACTCTTGGAGGACACAAACTGAACCTTGTGCACACCAGGACCCAGGAGAAAAGAGTAGTGACCCCACAAGAGACTGACCCAGACTTCCCCATGAGTGTCCAGGAGTCTCTGGTGGAGGCATGGGTAGCCAGTGGCCTGCAGCAGGGTTGGGGGCACTGAGTGTAGCAGTGTGTGCATGGGATCTTTTGAAGGAGGTTGTCATTATCTTCATTACCTCCACCATGAAAGTGAAGTCTCTCAGTCATGTCCGACTCTTTGCCACCCTTTGGACTATAGCCCATCAGGCTCCTCCATCCATGGGATCTTCCAGGCAAGAATACTGGAGGGAGTTGCCATTTCCTTCTCTAGGAGATCTTCCCGATCCAGGGATTGAACTTGGGTCTCCTGCATTGTAGCCAGACGCTTTACCATCCGAGCCACCAGGGAAGTCTGGCCTCATGTCAAACAACAGAGAGGGAACACAGCCTCACTCATTGACAGAAAATTGGATTAAAGATTTACTGAGCATGATCCTGCCCATCAGAACAAGACCCAGTTTCCCCCTCAGTCTGTCTCTCCTGTCAGAAAACTTCTATAGACCTCTTATCCTTCTCCATCAGAGGACTGAAAAACTGAAAACCACAATACCAGAAAACTAACCAATCTGATCACATGGAACACGGCCTTGTCTAACTCAATGAAACTATGAGTCATGCCATGTAGGGTCACCCAAGATGGATGGGTCCTGGTGGAGAGTTCTGACAAAACGTGACCCACTGGAGAAGGGAATGACAAACCACTTCAGTATTCTTGCCTTGAGAATTCCATGAACGGTTCAGTTCAGTTCAGTCACTCAGTCGTGTCCAACTTATTGCAACCCCATGGACTGCAGCACACCAGGCCTCCCTGTCCATCACCAAATCCCAGAGTCTACCCAAACTTATGTCCATTGAGTCAATGATGCCATCCAACCATCTCATCATCTGTCATCTGTTTATCCTCCTGCCTAAATCTTCCCAGCATCAAGGTCTTTTCAAATGAGTCAGCTCTTTGAAGTATTGGCAGTTTCAGCTTCAACATCAGTCCTACCAATTAATACTCAGGACTGATCTCCTTTATGATGGAATGCTTGGATCTCCTTGCAGTCTTGAAGTCTCTCAAGAGTCTTCTCCAACACCATGGTTCAAAAGCATCAATTCTTCAGCACTCAGCTTTCTTTAAAGTCCAATTCTCACATCCATACATGACTACTAGAAAAACCATAGCCTTGACTAGATGGACTTTTGTTAGCAAAGTGATGTCTCTGCTTTTTAATATGCTGTCTATATTGGTCATAATTTTCCTTCCAAAGAGTAAGCATCTTTTAATTTCATGGCTGTAGTCACCATCTGCGGTATGAAAAGGTAAAAAGATAGGACACTGAAAGATGAACTCCCCAGATCGGTAGGTGCCCAATATGCTACTGGAGATCAGTGGAGAAATAACTCCAAAAAGAATGAAGAGAGAGAGCCAAAGCAAAAACAACACCCAGTTGTGGATGTAACTGGTGATGGAAGTAACATCAAATGCTGTAAAGAGCAATATTGCATAAGAACCTAGAATGTTAGGTCCATGAATCAAGGCAAATTGGAAGTGGTCAAACAGGAGATGGCAAGAGTGAACATCAACATTCTAGGAATCAGCAAACTAAAATGAACTGGAATGGGTGAATTTAACTCAGATAACCACTATATCTACTACTGTAGGCAAGAATCCCTTAGAAGAAATGGAGTTGCCCTCATAGTCAACAAAAGAGTCTAAAATGCAGTACTTGGATGCAATCTCAAAACCGACAGAATGATCTCTGCTCCTTTCCAAGGGAAACCATTCAGTATTACAGTAATCCAAGTCTATGCTCCAACCAGTAATGCTGAAAAAGCTGAAGCTGAACGGTTCTGTGAAGACCTACAAGACCTTCTAGAACTAACACCCTCAGAATATGTCCTTTTCATTATGGGGACTGTAATGCAAAAGTAGGAAGTCAAGAGATACCTGGAGTAAGAGGCAAATTTAGCCTTGGAGTACAGAATGAAGTAGGGCAACGGTAAATAGAGTTTGCCAAGAGAACACACTGGTCATAGCAAACACCCTCTTCCAACATCACAAGAGAAGATTCTGCATGAACATGGACATCATCAGATGGTCAATACTGAAATCAGGTTGATTATATCCTTTGCAGCCAAAGATGGAGAAGCTGTATACAGTCAGCCAAAACAAGACTTAGAGCTGACTGTGCCTTGGATCATGAACTCCTTATTGCCAAAATCAGACTTACATTGAAGAAAGTAGGGAAAACCGCTAGACCATTCAGGTATGACCTAAATCAAATCCCTTAAACAGTGGAAGTGACAAATAGATTCAAGGGATTAGATCTAATAGACAGTGCCTGAAGAACTATGGACAGAGGTTCAAGACATTGTACAGGAGGCAGGGATCAAGACCATCCCCAAGGAAAAAAAAAGGCAAAAAGGGTGTAAAGGAGGCCTTACAAACAGCTGTGAAAAGAAGAGAAGTGAAAGGTGAAGGAGAAAAGAAAGATATACCCATTTGAATGCAAAGTTCCAAAGCATAGCAAGGAGAGATAAGAAAGCCTTCCTCAGTGATCAATACAAAGAAATAGAGGAAAACAACAGAATGGGAAAGACTAGAGATCTCTTCAAAAAAATTAGAGATAGCAAGGGAACATTTCACACAAAGATGGCACAATAAAGGACAGAAAGGATATGGACATAACGGAAGCAGAAGATATTAAGAAGAGGTGGCAAGAATACACAGAAGAACTATACAAGAAAAGGTCTTCACAACCCACAATATCACGATGGTGTGATCACTCACCTAGAGCCAGACATCCTGGAATGTGAAGTCAAGTGGGCCTTAGGAAGCATCACTACAAACAAAGCTAGTAGAGGTGTTGGAATTCCCATTGAGCTATTTCAAATCCTAAAAGATGATGCTGTGAAAGTGCTGCACTCAATATGCCAGCAAATTTGGAAAACTCAGCAGTAGCCATAGGACTGGAAAAGGTCAGTTTTCATTCTAATCCCAAAGAAAGGCAATGTCAAAGAATGCTTAAACTACCTCACAGTTGCACTCATATGCTAGCAAAGTGATGCTCAAAATTCCGCAAGCCAGGCTTCAACAGTACATGATCCATGAGCTTCCAGATGTTCAAGCTGGATCTAGAAAAAGTAGAAGAACCAGAGATCAAATTGCCAACATCCGCTGGATCATTGAAAAAGCGAGAGAGTTCCAGAAAAACATCTATTTCTCCTTTATGGACTATGCCAAAGCCTTTTATTGTGTGGCTCACAACAAACTGTGGAAAATTCTGAAAGAGATGGGAATATCAGACCACCTGACCTGCCTCCTGAGAAATCCGTATGCAGATCAGGAGGAAACAGCTAGAACTGGACATGGAACAACAGACTGGTTCCAAATTGGAAAGGGGTACATTAAGGCTGTATATTATCACCCTGCTTATTTAACTCATATGCAGAGTTCATCATGAGAAATGCTGCACTGGATGAAGCACAAGCTGGAATCAGGATGCTGGGAGAAATATCAATAACCTCAGATATGCAGATGACACCACCCTAATGGCAGAAAGTGAAGAACCAAAGAGCCTTTGATGAAAATGAAAGAGGAAAGCGAAAAAGTTGGCTTAAAACTAGACATCCAGAAAACGAAGATCATGGCATCTGGTCCCATCACTTCATGGCAAATAGATGGGGAAACAATGGAAACAGTGACAGACTTTATTTTGGGGGGCTCCAAAATCTTTGCAGATGGTGGCTTCAGCCATGAAATTAAAAGACGTTTGCTTCTTGGAAGAATAGTTATGACCAACAGAGATAGCATATTAATAAGCAGAGACATTACTTTGCGGACAAAGGTCTGTCTAGTCAAAGCTATGGTTTTTCCAGTAGTCATGTATGGATGTGAGAGTTGGACTATAAAGAAAGCTGAGTGCCGAAGAATTGATGCTTTGAAATGTGGTGTTGGAAAACTCTTGAGAGTCCCTTGGACAGCAAGGAGATCCAACCAGTTCATCCTAAAGGAGATCAGTCCTGAATATTCATTAGAAGGGCTGATGCTGAAGCAGAAACTCCAATACTTTAGCCACCTGATGTGAAGAACTGACTCATCTGAAAAGACATGATGCTGGGAAAGGTTGAGGGAGGGAGGAGAAGGGGAAGACAGAGGATGAGATGGTTAGATGGCATCACTGACTCAATGGAGATGAGTTTGAGTAAGCTCCGGGAGTTGGTAATGGACAGGGATGCCTAGATTGCTGCAGTCCATGGGGTCGCAAACAGTTAGATAGGAATGAGCAATTGAACAGAAGAATTTTCCACAGTTTGTTGTGTTCCACACAGTCAAAGGCTTTGGGGTAGTCAATGAAGCAGAAGTAGATGCTTATCTGGAATTCTCTTTCTTTTTCTATGATCCACTATCCTCTACTGAGAACCAAATTATCTATTATTCCTGAAACATTTTAATAAGAGGTCACATTTATTGTGTAGCTACTGTGTGCCACATAGTAAGCGCTATAAGAGCACTTCTTTATATATGTTAACCAATCTTAAGGGATGATTATTATGAGTAGTTTAAAGACAAAGAAGAGAAACACAGAGAGGTTAATGATTTACTTAAATTCACCAGTGGCAAAGCCAGGATTTAAACTCATTTAGTGACTAAACAACAACAACTCTGGCTGTGGGCCCCAACTACCTTGAAAAGTCTCCAAGAAGTCTCCAAAACTCTAGTGAGGACATGTGTGCGTAGATCCTAAAGATACTGCACAGATTTCCCCATCTTGGCAAACTAGTTTAAAAATCATACAGCACCATAATAATATTCTTTAGAATGACACTAAATATTTTAAATAAATGAAAAGAGACCCTAGTGAAATGAAACAGAAATTCTCTCAATATAAAAGAAGAAATATATGAAATTGATAGACTGTCTATGAATATTCTTAATATAAGTTTCAAAACAGAGAAAGGATTCTTACACTTGGAACTTGAAGAACTCTGTCATTTCAACATGTGTCTAAGTTCCTCTGTATTCTGTGGAAACCTTTTACATTCCTAAAGGTAAGTTTTTCCATTCCTGAAAATTTCTAAAAATTCAAATTGTAAAAGTAAAATAAGGAACAAAAGAATGTGAAGGAACTTAACTTGGAATCAAAGCAGAAAATAGCACCTTTAATTATTAAAACAAAAATCTTAATTTTTGGAAAAACATATGACATATCTATATAGGAAAAATAGTATAAAATCTGAAGCTGCCATGTGACATAACTCTTCTGTTTACTTTTCTTAAAAAGTTATGTGTTTTCACTCACATATTGAGCCCAGGAACAAAAAGTTCCTGCGGCAATCTTTTCTTTCCTTTCAGATCATTGACGCAGCGACCCTGGTGGACACTGCTCCTGGTGATCATCGGATTACCTATCCTCTCCTTGCTGACCTTCGTCATGGCCACAGGCTGTGCGACAGTTTTCAGAATCTTTGAAGCCTGGATTTAGCGACGCATCAACCATGAGGGAACAACAGTGTCAGCGTCCGTGCTGGGATTTCAACAAGCTCAGACCATCGAGGTTATAAACAACATATCCACTGCCTCTGCTCAGGGATTTCAAACCAGCTCGAACACCTGAGATCTGCCATGATGGGACTCCGACAGCAGCTTGGTCTCCACGATCAGGACGTTGGGTGTTTTGGCGCTCATAGACTGCAATGTGAGATACCCCAGCTTTTGTCTGACAGCTTTTCCAGTGTAAATGACTATTAACAGGTGAAAAAGGGAGCATTGGATCTATGGGACTGGATACAAAGTCCATTTACCTGGTTTCTATCTGATTGTTTTTGTTGTTTTACTTGTTGTAGTGTTAAAGGTAAAAAACCTCACAGCTCGCAATAGATGTTTACAACAAAAAATAGTTATGCTTGCCCAGGTCGTGGAAAAGGAGCCCCACGTTGGGCACCCACAAAAACCCCTGGATTTATTTAGCCCTTCAAGAGATTAACTGAGACATATAAATAAAAAGAGTTCTAGATGCCCATCATCTAGAGAGATTCCGCCTAGCCCCCAAGAGGTGGCTGGATAGCCAATGACAGGTAAGACCCTCAGAGGAGGGCAACCTAAGACAGGCACAGCCGCAAGAGGGGCTGGCGAGGCTGGAGGTTGGCCACCTACAGCTTTACGTCTTGCTCTACAGAGCATCAATACAAATGTCTTGGGGGCTTAAATAAAATAAAAAGGGGAGATGTGGGGCCCTAAATGGGGTACCTTGAAAAAGAAAAAGGCTAGCATTGCAGACGGAAACTAAGATGGCGCCTGGCGGAAGAGATGGGGGCGTAGTCTATGTTGTTTGTCAAAACTTCTGATTGGCTCTCTTGATTTCTGTGCACGTAGACAGCGCGTGATCACCATAGACTCCTGTTATAATGATGGCACATGACGATTTGACCTTTAACGTGATTGGTGTAACTATGGAAAGTCCCTCACAAACCCCTCCCCACTTGCCTTTATAAGCAGGGAGTTTGTAACAATAAAGCGGAACGCACTAGACGGAACCCCTGTCGAGTCTGATTATCTCTCGCTCGCTGAGGGGCTGGGTTGGCGGACAGCAGGCTCACCTTTCCTTGGGACCCCTCAACTCTCTGCTGAGGGAAGTTCCACTGCCTCTCTTTCTGTGGAGCGCCCCCCACACTCCAGGCAAGAACACTGGAGTGGGTTGGCATTTCCTTCTCCAATGCATGAAAGTGAAAAGTCAAAGTGAAGTCACTCAGTCGTGTCTGACTCTTAGCGACCCCATGGACTGCAGCCCACCAGGCTCCTGGGTCCATGGGATTTTCCAGGTGAGAGTGCTGGAGTGGGGAGCCACTGCCTTCTCCAGCAGGACTTCCTATATGAAGTGTAGTTCAAGTTTTCAGTCTCTACTCTCTTGCATACATTGTTCTTATGTGTGTATCTCTTTGTATTTTTAGCAACAGGTTTTTCCAGTGTGTTCAAAATACTTGACTTAGACGGTGGCTCAGAGGTTAAAGTGTCTGCCCCCAATGCGGGAGACCCGGGTTCGATCCCTGGGTCGGGAAGATCCCCTGGAGAAGGAAATGGCAATCCACTCCAGTATTCTTGCCTGGAGAATCCCGTGGACGGAGAAGACTAGTAGGTTACAGTCCATGGGGTCTCAAAGAGTCGGACACGACTGAGCGACTTCACCTTCAAAATGCATAAGAACATATCCATTAACATCTTAACTTTTTAACTTTGTTGTCAAGGTTTTTCAAGCATAAGGAGGCAATATATACTTTTGGTTCTGATCTGAGGTTTTCTTCCTCAATTCAGTAGCTGCTGCTGCTGCTGCTGCTGCTAAGTCGCTTTAGTCGTGTCGGACTCCTAGTGACCCGATGCACTGCAGCCTACCAGGCTCCTCCGTCCGTGGGGTTTTCCAGGCAAGACTACTGGAGTGAGGTGCCACTGCCTTCTCCCAATTCAGTAGCATGCATCATCAAACCACCTACCAACTCAACTGAAAATCCAAAAGCCATAATTGATTCCTCTCCTCTTTCCTAGAATATTGTATAGAACTTAGTTGAGTTTAACAAATAATTGTTAAGCCTGTTAATAAAATTTTAGTTATATTCAGAAAAACATAAAAGAGAAATTGAAAACCATTCTGTATCAAGCACTTCCTCTGAATAATAAACTTTTACACTTTTATTTTTTATAACTTTAGTTGATTTACAATATTGTATTAGTTTCAAGTGTACAACATAATGGTTCAATTTTTTTTTTTATAATAGATAATGTTTATTGTCATTTGCTGTATTCCAGGCACTGACCACAACACGAGAATTCTTTCTTTTAATCCTTAAAATAATTGTATGGAGTATGCCCTTCCATGGTCCTCATTTTACAGAAAAGGCAATTGAGGATTTTTATAGACTAGAGTCCATACAAAGTTATTTTTAATATATTGGCTATAATTTCTGTTCTGTACATTAGTTCTTTGTAACTTATTTATTTTAAACCTTTTAGTTTGTATCACTTAATCTCCTTCACTTAACCCTACCCCCTCTGGTTCCTGTTAGTTTGTTCTCTGTGAGTTGGTTTTTGTTTTGTTATATTCTTTCATTTGCTTTACTTTTTAGATTCCACATATAAGTGAAAGCAAACAGTGTTTGTCTTTTTCTGTCTGTTATTTAACTAACCATAATACCCTCCAGTTCCATCCATGTTGTTGAGATTGGCAAAATTTCATTCTTTTTTTTATGATTAACACACACATTTGTCTCTGTTGAGGTGTACCTCGGAGATATTATAGGTTTGGTTCCAGATAACCATAACAAAGTAAATATCAGAGTAAAGCAAGTCACACAGTTTTTTTCTTTTTTAATTTCCTGGTGCATATATAAGTTTTGGTTAGACCATACTATAGCTTACCATGGGATTTCCCAGGCAAGAATGCTGGAGTGATTTGGGGATTTCCCAGGCAAAAATACTGGAGTGGTTTGCCTTTTCCATCTCCAGCTAAGTGTACAATAGCATATCTAAGAAAACCAATATTCATATCTTAATTTAAAAAATGCT
>SJYQ01002097.1:209333-231031 GCA_006410935.1 Redunca redunca | reverse complement strand
TCCTGCCCTCAGTCTTTCTCAGCATCAGGGTCTTTTCAAATGAGTCAGCTCTTCGCATGAGGTAGCCAAAGTATTGGAGTTTCAGCTTCAACATCAGTCCTTCCAATGAACACTCAGGACTGATCTCCCTTAGGATGGACTGGTTGGATCTCCTTGCAGTCCAAGGGACTCTCAAGAGTCTTCTCCAACACCACAGTTTAAAAGCATCAATTCTTCAGCACTCAGCTTTCTTTATAGTCCAACTTTCACACCTACCCATGATTACTGGAAAAACCATAGCCTTGACTAGATGGACCTTTGTTAGCAAAGTAATGTCTCTGCTTTTTAATATGCTATCTCGGTTGGTCTAACTTTCCTTCCAAGGAGTAAGCATCTTTTAATTTCATGTCTGCAGTCACCATCTGCGGTGATTCTGGAGCCCAGAAAAATAAAGTCAGCCACTGTTTCCACTGTTTCCCCATCTATTTGCCATGAAGTGATGGGACTGGATGCCATGATCTTAGTTTTCTGAATGTTGAGCTTTAAGCCAACTTTTTCACTCTCCTCTTTCACTTTCATCGAGGCTCTTTAGTTCTTCACTTTCTGCCATAAGGGTGGTGTCATCTGCATATCTGAGGTTATTGATATTTCTCCCAGCAATCTTGATTCTAGCTTGTGCTTCCTCCAGCCCAGTGTTCCTCATGATGTACTCTGCATATAAGTTAAATAAGCTGTATAATTTATAATGTATGCTGGTAAGATAGAATAAAATCTGAATGCAATTAGAGTATTTTCTACTCCCAGTGATAAGGAGGCAATGATGGCAGACAGGCTCGGGGCTGGTGGGTGGACTGTAGTTCTGAATCTCTGGCGATACCTCTAGCTTACTCAGAAGACCAAGAGTTCTTTAAGAGCAGCAGCCAGGCTTTCCTTGTGGTTCAGTGGTAAAGAGTCCACTTGCCAATGCAGGAAAACACGGGTTCCAGCCCTGATCCGAGAAGATCCCACGTGCTGTGGAACAACTAAGCCCATGTGCCACAACTACCAAGCCTGTGCCCCAAAGCCTGGAAACTGCAACTACTGAAGCCCCAAGGCTCTAGAGCCTATGCTCTGCAACACGAGAAAACACTGCAATTAGAAGGGCACACACTGCAACCAGAGAGTAGCCCCAGATCTCTGCAACTGGAGAAAAGCTGGGTCAGGAACAAAGACCCAACCCAGCCATAAACAAGTAAATAGCAGGATCCATGTCCATTTTATTCACTGTGACATACCCAGCACCTAGCACACAGCACTACACAACTACTTTAATACGTAAGTGGAATAAGTAAGCATATTGTGTGCTAACCAACAATTATACAAGAGTTAGTCGCTCAGTTGTGTCCAACTCTTTTGCGACTCCAAAGACGGTAACCCACCTGGCTCCTCTGTCCATGGAATTCTCCGGGCAAGACTATTGGAGTGGGTTCCCATCTCCTCCAATTATACTATAAACTTAGCTAAATATTTTTATTTATTATGGTAATGGAATGAGACTTCTGATTAATTCTGTTAATAGAAAAGTTCCTCTTAAGTTAGAGACAGTTTTAAACACATAGACTTTGAAATCAAGCTGATGAGTTTAATTTCTAGATCAGCCATTTAGAATTACCTAACCTCTCTGAGTTTCAGTTTTCCTCACTGATAAAATGGGACTAACACTGTCTACCCACCTCATTAAAGAGGGCAAGAGGGCTAGGAGAAAACACATGTGAGGTGCAGAGAATACATTTTTTCAAAAGTGATAATTATCATCTGCTTACCCCCCTTAAAGAAATAATTTTTTTTAAATGAAACTATAAAATCCACACCAAACAAAGTTTTAGGTGTTTTTTGTTCATTGATATCATACTGTTACCGAAATGGAAGTCCCTGTGTCTGACACATAGTGAAGCCAAACAATGCCAAGACATTTAGAACAGAGCAAGGTTTACTGAGGGCCATGCCAGGAGATGGATGGCTTATTCTTTAAAACCCCCAAATTCTCTGAAAACTTTCAGCAAAACCCTTTTCTAGGAAAGGTAAGGGAGTAGCGGGGTTGATTATTGCCAACTTCTTGGTGTCAGAGCCTTTGTTCTTAAGGTCAGGTCATGGTTTCCTAACCAAGTTTCTATAAATCTCCACCAAACAAATGTGATTCTCTGTTATGACAAGAGCAAGGCTCCACCACACAGCTTCCACCGTCTGAGGTCCAGATCCTGCCTGAGGAGGAGGCAGGTCTCTAGTTCGCAGTTCCTTGGGGCCAAGGCCCCAGACTCTTCCCAACTGTCATCTCTGAGGGAACCAGGCACCCAGAGCCCAGCTGGCCTTCAGGTTCCTCAAGCCACCCAAACTGTGGGAGCCAATTCCCTCAGACTGCACCCCATGCAGACTGCCACTACCATTAGGTCGTAGAGACGGGATGGGGGAGAAGTTCAACCCCCAAGCTTCGAGGCCCGGGCTCAGCCAGTAGGCGGCATCGGTGAGGGCTCGGGAGCCCTGCAGGACGCAGCCCCCATCCTGCTCCCTGGGCTCCCCCAGCTCACCGGCTGGCCTGAGGCTGCATGAGTTGGAAGCCCCTGGGAAGAAGGCTGGGATCCACCTCTTTCCTCACTCTCCGCCTGACGACCGCCACTCCACTGACTGTTGGCTGAATGGGACCTCTAACGGTTGTTGCTTGCGGGAGGAACCCACCCGGATCAGAGCTGACCAATGGCAGAGCAGGACCACTAACAGCCGCTGTTTTGACAGTCGCTTGCTGGGGGCGGGGCCCACCACGGTGCTGACCAATGGCTGAATGGGACCTCTAACTGCTCTAACCCTCCTGCATTTGCGTGTATGTGTTAAGTCGCTTCAGTCCCACCTGACTCTTTGAGACCCTATGGACTGTAGCCTGCCTGCAGGGACTTCCCTGGTGGTCCAGTGGCTAAGACTCCACACCCTCAATTCAAGGGACCTGGGTTTGATCCCTGGTCAGGGAACTAAATTCCACATGTTGCACCTAAGAGTTCACATGCTGCAACTAAAAATCCTGCATGCTGCAAAGATCAAAGATCCAGTGTGCCACAACGTAGACCTGACACAGCCAAAGAGAAGTGCTTCATAAACTGTGAGCAAATTACAAATATTAAAAAAGAGACAGAGAGCACAGACTACAGGAAAATTGCAAGTACAGAGTTGATGGGGATAAGATTATAATTTCAAATAGGTTGGTCAGAGTAGGTCCCATTGGAAAGAGAATATTTAGGGGAGGATTTGAAAGAGAGTGGAAACTTGGCTATGTGAATATCATTCTAAAAATGGATGCATAGTCAATAATTTTCTTAAGTTGTCAATTATTGATTCTCAATTCTAATCAATTCTCTGTAATTCTCTTGTTAATCATTATCAAATTTTTCTTACTCCTTCTTACTCAAAAAATTCTGCTGATGAAAAAGAACACTGTCATTTAGTGAGCATTCATAAACATTTTTAATAAATATGATTTAAGAGGCAAATTAAATTAAATTAGCACATTNAACATACAAGATTAGAAATGTTTAACAGAAAAAAAAAATGAACCATATAATAGAGCTATGAACTCCCTAACTGTTCTGGAAAATGTTCAAGCTAAATTACAAAATAAATGTTCAAATATATATTTTAATATCCTCCCAGCACATTTCAGTATTTCCCTGAACCAATTTTATATACATGTAATTTATGTCCTTGTGTCAAACACCTGCATGTTATAAATATATTAGCACAAAAACCTATTTTGAGGATTTTATTAAATCAAAAGTATGTACTAATACATTTCCATTCAGTTGAAGAAGTTAATACAAGAGTTGTTGGCTAGTTATGGTACAAAACTGAGCCAGGAAAAACATTCATATATTTATATACTGTAGCACCTGAAAATGTTTCATTTACACTGTGCCCAGAACCACAAAATTTATCAAATAAATTTTCAGACTCTTCCATCCAAGTAAAGGCTACATTTCCAAAGACACTGTAAGATTCATATTTTTAAAAGTAAAAATTAGCATTACATGATTATATCTAAAAATCATAAAAGAAGAAAAATAGTATTCTGTAAATGATGAAAAATAATGTACAAATGATTTTGTAAAACAAAGTATCACACTCAGAGACTGGGGAATAATGACCCTAAGAACATTTTATGCAAAAAAATCAAGACTGCATATGATAAGATGAAAAACCAAGGGGGCTTGGGATTAAAACAAGTTTATATTATTACAGGGAGACAAACATGTTGGGAGAGCCTGAAATTTTCTATTTTAAATTATTATTTATTTATACTACTTACAATCAGCCTTTTAATACAGCATGGAAAAATTATTAACACCTAAAAACCCAAATCAAGTCAGCCAGCACCCACAAGGAAAGAGCCTAACTAAAAATTCACATTATTCACATATTTCAGTGGTTCACAACTAGGGGTAATTTTGCGCCCCCCCCCCCCGCCCCCTCCAGGAACACGTGGCAATGTCTTGGAACATTTTTTTTTATTATTACAACTGAGAAGGAGGGAAGAAGGCACTACTGGTATTAGTGGGTAGTCAGGAATGCTGCTAAACATCTTCAATGTACAGGACAGAACTCTATATAAAAAACTATCCAGTCTAAACTATTAATATTCATTGGAAAGACTGATGTTGAAGCTGAAGCTCCAATATTTTGGCCACTGGATACGAAGAGCTGACTCATTAGAAAAGACCCTGATGCTGGGAAAGATTGAAGGCAGGAGAAGGGGATGACAAAGGATGAGATAGCAGGATGGCATCACTGACTCGATAGACGTGAGTTTGAGCAGGCTCTGGGAGTTAGTGATGGACAGGGAAGCCTGGCGTGCTGCAGTCCATGGGGTCGCAAAGAGTCGGACACGACTGAGAGACTGAACTGAACTGAAAATATCAATAATGCACAGACTGAGACACTCTGCTATAGAGATAAATGACTTTGTTTAAGATTCCTTCCCTGGGTCAGTCAGCTCTGCCCGGAAGAGTAAAGTCAAATAGAACAATGAATAGTGATCCCTATAAAGAATCCCTCAGAAGGGGTCCATGTGTTATAAGACAACACGATTGGCCTGTCCAATTTGCTGAGAAAGCACAGGGTACTTCCTTTGTGGCCATCACTCAGCTGCTCCTCACTCCTTTGCCCCACCTGTCCAGGACCTCTATTTGGCTGACAGTTAATATGTTTGAATTCTCCATGTGTCTTCCTTTTTCATTTTTTATTATGGAAAATCCATACATACACAAAATTGAATAGAATAATATAATCATTACCCAGCTTTAACAAATATCAACACACTTTCATATGTCGATCTTGTCATTTTCATTTTTCGTTCTACCACTCCTGCGTAGTAGTTTTGCATGGATATTTAAAAGAAAATCTGAGACAACACATTGCTTCACCAATTAATATCTCACTTTCTTCCTATGTAATTAACCCCGAAGAAAGATATTCAGGATGAACCAGATACTACCAACCTGGGAAATGGGCAACAATATAATCAGATAAGTTAAATAAAGTAAGGAATTACTGGGAAGGACCAGAACAGACATTCCAGATCTAGATATGATAGGGCAAGTCTTCCATGGCTATGAGAAGTGAGCCAAGGGCTGCACACCAAAAGATAGTAAAAAAACAAAGGCACTTATGGTGGATGCAGTCAGACACAGATAAAATAGTTAGGACCGCATGCAGAGTAAGGCAGCAGTGAGATGATGTCACATAGTTGCCAAGTGTCTGTATCAGAAATGTTGATAAGTCCTAATGTTCTTGCCAGCTCTAACAATTTGATAGCTACCTGGAGTGATCTTATAAAGATTTTGGCAATCAAAAGAGGAAAAAAAAAATCCAAGATCAGTGAGGAATAGGGAAATGGTAGCACCTATGCCACAGAGTTGCCAAAGTAATAAAACCTGGAAAGGAAACTTAGCTTCCATGTAAATGGCAGGCATTACATGAGAATCCAGGAGACCAAAGGAAAGTCAAAAGTAGCAGACATTATCCTGTAGTCAAATGAAAGTCTGGCAGGCTCCTTGGCATTCTGCCTATTCTCTGCCAAATGTGGGTGGCCCTATACAGACAAGTTTGTTCATAAAATACCAACAACATAGGAGCTTCGTGGCATGCAAGTGTACCACGACTATGTCAAAATAAAAGAAGCCAAGATTCCTGCTATATATTTATGGGGAGGATTTAAAACCACAGATTTAAATCAAAGATACTCAACTTAAAGACATACTGTGCAAAGGAAAGAACACCTACCCTAGCTTCTCTAGTTTCCAGTCTCCAAACAGTGGCCTCTATGTTCTTTTCAAAACACAAATCTGTTTATGTCACACCTTGCTTAAAATCTTTCCGTGATTCCACCTTACCCTAAAATAAATTCCAAAATCCTAACACATCCTAACCTGGCCCTTGTCTAATTTTCCTCATCCAGTGGTACAGCATTCTATCTTTCTCCATCCATACTAACCTTCTTTCAGTTCCTCTTCCTCTCTCAGATAAAAAACATTGTACACATTAATGCCCCTGGCACTGCATTAAGCATTTTACATACACATTTCATTTAATCCCCTCAAAACCTTGTGGGATAGGTGTAGCTATCATCTGCACAAGAGAGTAAGTGCCTTGCCATGGAAGAGCCAAGTACAGTGCTTAATAAAAGGTACTACACCTCAACAAGTGCTTCCTTCATAGCTTAGCTGTTAGAGAATCCACCTGCAATGCAGGAGACGCCAGTTCATTTCCTGGGTCAGGAAAATCCCCTGGAGAAGGGATAGGCTACCCAATCCAGTATTCTTGAGCTTCCCTGGTGGCTCAAACAGTAAAGAATCCACCTGCAATGTGGGAGACCTGGGTTCGATCCCTGGGTCGGGAAGATCCCCTGGAGGAGGGCATGGCAACCCACTCTAATAGCCTTGCCTGGAGAATCCCCACTGCAGAGGAGCCTGGTGGACTACAGTCCATGGGGCCACAAAAGAGTCGGACACCACTAAGCAATTAAGCACAGCACAGCACAGCACATACTTCAACTAAAACCTTCTGCAAAAGAGACTTGCCAAAAATATAAGAAATTTATTTTTAGATCACAAGCAAGACTTGTCTTAAAGTGTTTGGTCACATTTTTTAAAAATTAGTTTAAATATAAAATACAATAGTGTCTCCACTTCGGTCACAACACTAACAATCTATAGCCTCCTATATAAGTTGGTTTAAAGAAAAAAAAAAAAAAACCAGCTGGAAGGCCTATTGTGAGATCCATGAACTTTATAGCATAGGACAAGCAGAGTTATTAACACATTGCAGGCACCAACAGTCAAGTAATCCATATCATGATAAATGATACGTGGATATAATAGCCAGTGAGAAGTAAAACCAAGTAGACAACCTAGAAAGAATAGACCAGATCTTGTCTTTTTTGGGGTTCTTCTATACAATGTAAAGGTGTTCACTTTGGTTTTGTTTTATTTTTCCCCCTTTTTTTGTGAGGCCACAGCACACAGCTTGCTGGATCTTCCCAGACCAGGAAGGGAATCACAGCCACTGCAGTAAAAAAAAACAACCAGAATCTTGCCACTATGCACCAGGGAAGTCCTACGGACATTCAGTTTTAATGAATAATGACACGTTCAACAATGTGTCAGTGCATCACAGTTTAATATTTGAGATTCAAATACCATTTAAGTCAAGGAAGTCAAGCATTGTGCAAATACTTTCATTGTAAATAAGTAAAGTAAAAGCTTTGAAATTTAAGCTTCGGTTATTTTAAAAGTCCTAAGTTATCCTATGATACAGGCTAAATGAGGTGTCATTGTACAATGTAACAGCCAGCCAGTTGTTAAAAATTTAAAGTGTAATTTCTTCAAGAACTGAAAATTTTCTGCACCAAAAATAGGACTTGAGGATGCCTTATATTTATTTTGCTTGTCTAATTACCATAGCTTGATCCTTCAGTATAATGTTAAATAGATGTGATAAGAGGGCACATCTTCAGCTTGTCCCTAATCTAGGGGTAAGTCTATCAGTCTTCAACCATTAAGTGAGACGTTAACAATGAATTTTTTATAGATGCTCTTTATCAGGTTTAGGAACTTCCTTGTATTCCTAATACACTGAATGCTTTTATCATAAATATATATGGATTTTTTTCAAATGTTTTTTCTGTTTTGAGATGACCATAGGATTTTATTCTATTGTGCAGGCTCCTCTGTCCATGGAATTCTCAAGGCAAGAAAACTAGAGTGAGTTGCCAGGCCCTTCTCCAGGAGATCTTCCCAACCCAGGGATCAAACTCAGGTCTTCTGCATTGTGGGTAGATTCTTAATCATCTGAGCCACCCAGCACAGCCCACTCTATTGTTACAATCTATTTTATTGGTTCTATGACAGATGGGAATACCAGACCGCCTGACCTGCCTCCTGAGAAACCTGTATGCAGGTCAAGAAGCAACAGTTAGAACCAGACAGGGAACAACGGACTGGTTATCATCACTCTGCTTATTTAACTTATATGCAGAGTACATCATGTGAAATGCCAGGCTGGATGAAGCACAAGCTGGAATCAAGATTGCCAGGAGAAATATCAATAACCTCAGATACATAGATGGCACCACCCTTATGGCAGAAAGTGAGGAGGAACTAAAGAGGCTCTTGATGAAGGTGAAAGAGAAGAGTGAAAAAGCTGGCTTAAAATTCAATATTCAAAAAACTAAGATCATGCCATTTGGTCCCATCACTTCATGGCAAATAGATGGGAAAACAGTGGAAACGGTGGCAGACTATTTTCTTGGGCTCCAAAATCACTGCAGATAGTGACTGCAGCCAAGAAATTAAAATATGCTTGCTCCTTGGAAGAAAAGCTATGACAAACCTAGATAACATATTAAAAAGCAGAGACATTACTTTGCCAACAAAGGTTCATCTAGTCAAAGCTATTGTTTCTCCAGTAATCATGGATGGATGTGAGAGTTGGAACATAAAGAAATCTGAGCCCTGAAGAATTGATGCTTTTGAACTGTGGTGTTGGAGAAGACTCTTGAGAGTCACTTGGACTGCAAGGAGATCCAACTAGTCCATCCTAAAGGAAATCAGTCCTGAATATTCATTGGAAGGACTGATGCTGAAGCTGAAACTCCAATCCTTTGGCCACCTGATGTGAAGAACTGATTCATTGGAAAAGACCCTGATGCTGGGAAAGATTGAAGGCAGGAGGAGAAGAGGACAACAGGGGATGAGATGGTTGGATGGCATCACTGACTCAATGGACAGGCGTTTGAGCAAGCTACAGGAGATGGTAAAGAACAGGGAAGTCTGATGTGCTACAGTCCGTGGGTCACAAAGATTCGGACGCGACTGAGTGACTGAACAACATTTTATTGATTGGGTTTTGCATATTGAATCAACTTTGCATTCTTAGGATACACCCCACTTGATCATAGTATATAATCCTTCTCAAAAATTTGCTTGATTCTGTTTTTAATTATTTTGTTGTGAAATCTGGGGCTCTACATTCACAGAGATATTTGTCGGTAGTTGTCTTTCTTGTAATGTCTTCATCTGGTTTTGGTATCAGAATAATACTGATTTCACAGAATGATTTAAGAAGTTTTCCCTCCTTTTCTAGTTTTTGTAAGAGCAGAGTAGTTAAAAAAAAGATTTGTAAGATTTTATGGACTCATTAATTATTCATATTTTGAGTGAAAAAAGATAAAAAGATAACTATTGAAAGGATTTGCAGGAGCACAGACTTCTGTTTTGGGTCATTGTACAGTAACTAGTATTGGACATATCAATTATAAAACTGGGCAAAATATAAGACTACTTCTTTTATAAACTGGGCAGCCTGCAGTACAAAAGGAAATAAGTCAGGTGAGCCTCTGGAGCTCTTTCTGCACCATGGCACAGTGAGGAGGAGCTCAAGTAGAAAGTATCATTCTCACTGAGCTGACATGGCAAAGACTGGAGACTGGGGTGTTTATTGCAGCAAGTGGAATTTCTTCCAGCCCAGCGTTTCTCATGATGTACTCTGCATATAAGTTAAATAAGCAGGGTGTCAATATACAGCCTTGACGTACTCCTTTTCCTATTTAGAACCAGTCTGTCGTTCCATATAGTTGTATGTATATGTTAACCCCAAACTCCTAATTTTCCTCTCCCCCCTTACCCTTGGTAATCCTATTTACTACATCTATAATCATATTTGCTATATCTGTAATCATATTTTCTACATCTATTTCTGTTATGTATATAAGTTAATTTGTAGCCATATTTTTAGATTCCACATATAAGTGATGTCATACTCTGTCTGACTTACTTCACTTGGTAGGACTATCTCTAGGTCTATCCATGTTACTGCAAATGGCATTATTTTGTTCTTTTTAATGACTCAGCAATATTCCATTGTATATATGTACCACACATCTTCTTTATCCATTCATCTGTCAGTAGACATTTAGGTTGCTTCCATGTCTTAAATATTGTAAACAGTGCTTAAATGAACATTGGGAGTGTATGTGTCTTTTCAAATTATGGTTTTCTTCAAATATATATCCAGGAATGGCCTTGTAGGATCATATGGCAGCTCTATTTTTAGTTTTTTTTTAAGACGCCTCTATACTGTTCTCCTTCCCTGGTGGCTTCCCTGGTGGCTCAGAGGGTAAAGCGTCTGCCCACAATACAGGAGACCTGGGTTCGATCCCCGGGTCAAGAAGATCTCCTGGAGAAGGAAATGGCAACCCACTCCAGTATTCTTGCCTGGAAAATCCGAAGGACAGAGTAGCCTGGTATGCTACTATCCATGGGGTCGCAAAGAGTCGGATACGACTGAGAGACTTCACTTTCACTTTCCTACTGTTCTGCATAGCAGCTACCCAGTTTACATCCCCACCAACAGTGTAGGGGGGTTCCTTTTCTCCACACCCTCTCCAGCATTTATTATTTGTAATCTTATAGCAATTTAACAAGCAAATTTAATGTGTCAGGAAAAACAAATTTGACACCCAAAGAATAACAATGTAATACAAAAACATAATACAGAATCCTTTCACCCTACCATTGACAATGTCCACTATCAAATAAAAAGACACTATATTTGAAAAAGGCAAGAAAACCTGGCCCATATCAAGAGAGAAAAGAATCAACAGAAAATATCCAGATATTGAGAGTAGCAGAAAATACTTTATAAATATACTCAAATGCTTAAAAAAAGAGAGAGATACCCACAGTAAGTGAACAGATGGGGAAGTTCTGTGGGGAAATGGAAACTATTCTTAAAAAGACTCAACCAAAAGTTCTAGAAATATAGATGCACACACACAGTTATTTAAGTCAGTAAAATAGCTGTAATATTAAACACTGTAATATATTTTTAAATTATTGCTAAAATTCTTAAAGATTAAATCAAAGTCAAAAGCAACAGATTCAAATGAGTATGCTAATGTCTAAGTGCAAATTAAATTATAAATGTCATTATGCAAAGGTCATTTTAAAAGCTAACAAACTAATATCAGAAATATAATATCCAAAAATAAAAAATACCTCATCAAAATTAAATTTTAAATGCTGGCTAGCAATGGCAGCCCACTCCAGTGTTCTTGCCTGGAGAATCCCAGGGACAGTGGAGCCTGGTGGGCTGCTGTCTTTGGGGTCACACAGAGTCAGACATGACTGAAGCGACTTAGCAGCAGCAGCAGCAGCATAACTACTAGATATAGTTATGCTATACATAATAACTACTAGAAATTCACCAGTAGAAAGCAATTCAATGGGTAAGAACTGTTGAAATGTTAACTATATATTTGTGTTATACATTCCTCATCAGCGGTATGAAAATGGTGGTAGAGACACCAATGTTTTATTATTTGGTATATTTAAATATCAAGTGGAGAATGAAATACTGATGTATGGCTCCTTGCCTAACTGTGATTTATGACACATTTGTATGCCATCATATATGTCAGGATAAGTGATCTCCTATTTTTTCAGTGGCAAATCCAATTTAAAAGATTTTTTCCAAAATAAATATATAAACTTTTATGTAAATGGAATCCCCATATATCTATTAACAATATCAAATTAGTTCATTTAGTTATATATTAAATTACACATAAGATTACATGTAATCTAGAGATATTGCTTTGTTCCACCTAGAGTTTGATGAAACAATCCTATTCAAACTCTTCACATGTACGTTCAACAATGGCTTCTTCACTATTACCACAAGATTTCAAAATAGGTAGCTAAGAAATGTATAGAGAACTCACCTTTATAAAGAATTTTGTTGATGAGGATTATGGAAGTAATTGCAAAGAAGATTTCCACTAAGAAAGCTGTCATTCTGACCCATTCTGGAGAAGATATGAGGTATCCTCACTTTACCCCAAGCCTAGATAGACTTGAAAAAAAAAAACCCTGGAAATTTCTCAGTTATTCCCTGAAGTCAGGGGACAAAGTAACCTATTGACTGACTTGTTCCTGAGAAAACTAAAGCAGATTATGACAGCAGAATAGACAGGGATGCATCTGGGAAGTAACTGCACTCTCCTCCAATGAATGACCAAAATGTGTGAATCCTAAAAACAAAATACAGAATTCATGGTAGATATAAGAGTTGGGCTATAAAAAGCTGAGCACCAAAAAACTGATGCTTTTGAACTGTGGTGCTGGAAAGACTCTTGAGAGTCCCTTGTACTCCAAAGAGATCCAACCAGTCCATCCTAAAGGAGATCAGTCCTGGGTGCTCATTGGAAGGACTGATGTTGAAGCTGAAACTCCAATACTTTGGCCACCTGATGTGCAGAGTTGACTCATCTGATAAGACCATGATGCTGGGAAAGACTGAAGGCAGAAAAAGAAGGGGACAACAGAGGATGAGATGGCTGGATGGCATCACCGACTCAGTGGACGTGAGTTAGGGTGAACTCCGGGAGTTGGTGATGGACAGGAGGCCTGGCGTGCTGCGGTTCATGGGTCGCAAAAAAGTCAGACATGACTGAGCGACTGAACTGAACTGAACTGAACTGCTGTTGCCTTGGAATCACTCAAACCAAGATCCTATCTGAAAGCAACACTTGGCCCCCTATTGTACTCTGTCCATAGGATCACCTGAAGAAAACTAGAGGAAAGGAGGAGAGGAAGCGAATTGGCCTCCTCCTGTGTGTGCCCTATTTCTGTCAGCATCTTCAAGCGATGACACTTGACTCTCAGCAGAAACAGTTGATCTTAAAGCAGTAGTGGGTGGCAGTTTCACTCTCAAAACCACCTTCCTTGTATCCCTCAGATAGGTCAGTACCAGATGGCCAGTGCCCCTCACCTGAGTTGTTGATCCAATCTCCACATTCCTAAAGTTCCACAGTGACCCCACCTCAGAGGTCTGACTCCCAGCTCAAGTTCCCTTCTCTAAGACTTTAAGATACCAACCTCTTCCCTTTTGTACCCCCTGACGTAGAGAGGTTATCTGTTCTCTAATACTTGGTTAATAATTATTTACATAAAATTCTCCTTTAAAAATAATTGGTTTCATTGTTCCTGCTTCCTGACTAGACTCTGACTGATTCATAAGTTTCACTGTCTTCAGTAAAACCTGATGCAGAGCCCATGAACATGGCATTACAGAATATGACATTCTCTCCAAGTTCATGTTCAGCGAGTGGTGACCATAAAGAGACCCACCTGGCATGATACACTGTAAATGGGCAACATTCTGTAACCCCTTTGAGTATTCCCCAACTAAACATTGGAAGCACAGAATGGCCTCAATACAACCCTCTCCTTTGTTTTTCATGAAGACCTCTCCCACCAATCTTTTGACTTAAGACTCTTAGAAGTAAGACAGTCACCAGGCCCTGTATACTCTAAATCTTCAGTGCCAAATGTGAAGTTCTCTAAATGGGTCTCTTCAAGGCCCCATCTCTTGACCTGAGGTATTGGCCAGTACCACTCTCCTCTCTGTGGAAAAGGTGAGAGAGGAAATATCATTAAACATTGACATTTCTCTCCCAAGAAATATTCAATACAGGCCTTCATCTTTCAATCTTCAATATTTCTCAGCCTTTTTATATGTAGCATTTATAAGTCTTGATCCCTAGAGCCTCCTCTGAAACCTAAAGTCATAAGGAAAAGTTTTCACTTAAAATCCTATCTGTATTAGGTAGGGTATAAATTACTCTTCTATAACAAAAGACCCCAAAATGCAGCAACTCAAATAAGGTTGACTTTTACTGCTCTCTCTTGTTAAGAGAGCAATAAACTTCTACCTTATGGAAGAATAAACTTCTACTTCATGGCAGGAGAGCTTGCTCCGTGATGTCACCTAGGACCAGGACCATTCCATCTCTTTTCTTCAGACATCCCCTCAGAGTACTGCCCACACCTACATAGCTGAAGTTGGCTCACTATTGTGATGGTCAAAGTACAGCCTTCAGAAGAACTGAATGAAACAGGGGGATCTGTGTACCCAATATTTTAAAGGCAAGACTCAGAGAGCATGTTTATAATTTGCATTCACATGGCATAAGAAAAACTTAGACACGTAATCACATCTAGCTCTAACAAGGCTTGGACATGCAATCTCTGGCTCAGGGGCCCTGTGCCCAGCTGGAAGTGAGAAGATTCTATTGCTAGACAGGAAAGACATTTGGGATAATTAGCAGATTCTGCTAATGATCACTTATAAATAAGTTCAAAATTCAAATAATATTAAAATGAAATTACTGAAAAAATTTAACATGAAATGTTACATTCAGAATATACTTTTAGAACTAAAAATTTTTCTTTAAAAATTTAGTTCTAAAATATCTTAAACCTGCATAAATTATAATCTACCTTGATATTTAAGAAAATAATGTTGAGATCTACTACTGAAAACAACAAAAAAGACCCTCAGATGAGCCAGGACCTTTAGTGCAATGTTTTCAAACTCTGAACCATTTTACCAGAGCCAATAAAATTAAAACAATAAAAATAGCATAGTTTTCACTTCACCTCATTTTTCAATCTACCTACCCTTACTTAAACAGGTAGGAAAATGCCTAGACTGGGATCCATGAGGAAAAACTCAAGAAAAGGGTACTGTTCATTCACAAATTAAATAATCAATTCCTCCAGTGACTATAAAGAGACCATGTATTAAGTACTACAAGGTACCACGTCTAATATTTATAGAAATAGTGAAAGTCTTTAAAACTACCAGCTAACAGGTTATTTTTGGCTAAACTATACTGTGTCAGCTTTATTCCATACAGGATTAACATATGTTAAGATGTGTTCAGAAAAACAAATAAGTTCAACATGAACTAATATTCAGGCGGCAACCACAGATCAATTAAAGCCAACTTCTGACTTCCTTGACAGGAAATCCCTCATATGTTAATAAATGAGTTTGGACTATCAAGAGTATTAGTGGCTATGGTAACCCTAGTCACTTTTTAAAAAGCTAATTCCGAAGTTTCTAGATGTCCTCTGACTATAGATAGTTGTGAATTCCAAGATAACTAAACAATCTTATCCTTGGGAAACCTGTTTGAAAAGGGACATCTTTAATAATAAAAGTAGAACGATTTGAACTTGTCTCAAGAAGAGTGGTTTTCCCAAAGCGAGGATGAAAGAATCCAGTGTATAAACTGCCCTGTTAAGGCTAGACTTTGAGAAAGCATACTGAGGTATTTATAAATCTACCTATGGAAAAGAATTTGCAGTATTTGGAGGTCTGGCATAATTACTGCCTTTCATTAGCTTAAATTGAACCCATTTTCACAACTGGGATCTTAGAGAATGTACATTTTTGGATCATCAAATTTTAAACAAAATAAAAATTTTAGATATATAACTACTTAAAGACGAAATGTAAAAATAAAGCTTTTTCATAGATTATTCTTTATAATAAAGTTTCAAACACAAGTGACTAAATAATTACATTTTCATGTTACTTTATGTCAACAGACATTTCTAAGTACTTTTCAGGTAATTAAACCACCATTGCTCTTTTGAACACCTCATTGTTAATATTCTCTTCTTGACCATTCCCTACTGAAAGTTTAATATCACAATGTATATAAAGTCTACTTTCATGAGAACTCCTTGTGAGCAAATAATGTTTTCATGTTAAAGACTAGCACATTAAGCCGTATTAAAAAAAGGAATGATAAGAATGTTTAACCAAGTTTGGAAGTTCGGCAGTAGCTTAGACTAAAAATAAAGCTGTTCTAACAGAGGGCCAGTTAAATACTCCATAGTCTGAAGAATATTTTTAAAACTCAGATTCATTATTCAAAGAAAAAGTAATAAAACTATGTAAAATTTAATGTGTGGAAACATTTAAAAGTCCACCATTTGAAACAGAGATTTGGAATAATACATTAAGTGTTCTAATTTGGAATCAAGATAATTACACTATTTTAGGTAAACCTAAAGCCCTTACTTAATAAAAATCTCTATTAGAATAATGGGGTTGTTTTTAACTCTTATAGACAAAAAAAAAAATACAACAAGAACAAAAGAGCAGGACTAAAGCAAGGACACTCATTAATTCAAGTAAGGCAATGAGGTAGAAGATCAAGAATATGAAACAAGTTACTTACTCTCTGAATCAAAGTACATTAAAAAAAACAAAAACAAACCATAAGATTCTTATTCAGGTATTACCTTGTGCAGGTCTAAGAGGCAGACAAATGGCATATTAAACCTCAAAAACATCTCAGAGATTGTATCAGTTATTAAGCTATTGTCTTTTAGCTCCAAATCCACCTTCTACATTACACTTTCTGATGGTAGAGCTGAGACCCTGTAAACCACATTTCTGTTTTTCCAGCTGTCTCCACGTTGGATTCTGCTGAAAAGCAATCCTGAAAGGATAAAAAATCAACTTTGTGCATCTCATTTACTTCCTTCAGGCTTTTTAGGTACATCATTCTTGTTAGCATTGTCCCAATACTTCTTCAGTCCAGCAGCAATACCCTTTCATAGCAACATGTGAAGCTAGTTTGCAGTTTCTGCCACACCTGCTAAACCAATCCTTATCTTATCTTCCTGGTAGTTGTGGTGTCTTACTGTTCTTTTTTTCCCTTACAGTTTTCCATTCAGTTTTATGCCAAGTTCATTATTCTAATATTAAATTTTATTTTTAAATAATGAATACGGTTTCTCTCCTTGGACTGAACCTGGTCTGACTGACCACCTCTCCAGTAGTTCCAAAGGAGAATAGTGCTATCAAAGTCATCAAAATGAAAAAAAAATTATTTCCATAAAATAAATCTTAATCAAATATTCTTGGTTCCCAGGCATACACAGAGGAGAATGGCAATTATAGGGCCAATTATGAGGACTTACATTAACCAAAGGTTTAGAAACACCAAGTCCAACCCTTTCACAATATAAAAAACCTATGAATTTACCATCTACGGCAAAAAAAGAAAAAACAAAACAATACTTTGCAGATGTGGTTAAAAATCTGAGAGGGCTCTAAATGCAATAGCATGTATTTTTATAAGACACAGACAGAGAGAGATACACAGAAGTGGGGAAGTCAATGTGATACAGAGGCAGAGAGACTGGAGTGATATAAACACAAGTCCTTGTGATGAAACCACGAGGAAAGAAATAGTCACCAAACCCTGGCAGAAACTGGAAGAGACAAGAAACAGACTCTCCCTTAGAGACTACAGATGGAGCATGGTCCAGAACCATAAAACAATGAATTTCGATTGTTCTAACTCACCAAGTTTGTGGTAATTTGTTAACGAGCACTAGGAAACCAACATAAGGATATAAAACAAAAGCTTTATGGAATGCACCACATTTTAAGAATGGCAGGTACGGTCTACATACACAATGATTGTAAAGAAAAAACAAAAAGGGAAGGAAAGGTGAGAATTAGAAACAGAGGGAAAAAGCAGTGAGACAGAAAACCAAGGGAGCTGTGCCACGTAAAAAAACAAAGTAGTTCAATTAGGTAAGAGAACATGCTACTCGCAATTAATGACACAGATTACTGAAGATCTTAAATGGCAGCCTAAGAAGTTTGAACTTCAATCTAAGAAGTCTGAACTTTAATTTCTGGACAGTCAAGATCCTCTACAGCTTGTGAGGACAAGCTGTGTGTGTGGTGGGGAAAAGGGTAGGAGATAGAGTCTGGGAGGAAGAAATAGCAATGTGATAAATCCTTTGCATACCTCTATTATACTATTCTCTAACTTTGTACTCACATCCTTCCACCACAAGGCTTAACGATTGGGACTGAGTTTCCCCAAAATTGAGAAAAATTCTGATACATACATTTGATGAAGGGTGCAGGTCAGGAAGCAACAGTTAGAACTGGACACGGAACAACAGACTGGTTCCAAACAGGAAAAGGAGTATGTCAAGGCTGTATATTGTCACCCTGCTTATTTAACTTATATGCAGAGTACATCATGAGAAACGCTGGGGTGGAAGAAGCACAAGCTGGAATCAAGATTGCTGGGAGAAATATCAATAACCTCAGATATGCAGATGACACCACCCTTATGGCAGAAAGTGAAGAGGAACTAAAAAGCCTCTTGATGAAAGTGAAAGTAGAGAGTGAAAAAGTTGGCTTAAAGCTCAGCATTCAGAAAACTAAGATCATGGCATCTGGTCCCATCACTTCATGGGAAATAGATGGGGAAACAGTGGAAACAGTGTCAGACTTTATCTTTTGGGGCTCCAAAATCACTGCAGATGGTGATTGCAGCCATGAAATTAAAACACACTTACTCCTTGGAAGAAAAGTTATGACCAACCTAGATAGCATATTGAAGAGCAGAGACATTACTTTGCCGACTAAGGTCCGTTTGGTCAAGGCTATGGTTTGTCCTGTGGTCATGTATGGATGTGAGAGTTGGACTGTGAAGAAAGCTGAGCGCCGAAGAATTGATGCTTTTGAACTGTGGTGTTGGAGAAGACTCTTGAGGGTCCCTTGGACTGCAAGGAGATCCAACCGGTCCATTCTGAAGATCAGCCCTGGGATTGCCTTGGAAGAAATGATGCTAAAGCTGAAACTCCAGTACTTTGGCCACCTCATTCGAAGAGTTGACTCACTGGAAAAGACTCCCTCTGGGAGGGATGGGGGGCAGGAGGAGAAGGGGACGACAGAGGATGAGATGGCTGGATGGCATCAAGGACTCGATGGACGTGAGTCTGAGTAAACTCTGGGAGTTGGTGATGGACAGGGAGGCCTGGCTTGCTGCAGTTCATGGGGTCGCAAAGAGTCAGACACAACTGAGCGACTTAACTGAACTGAACTGAAATGAAATGAGTTGAATGAAGAAGACTTGTGCATTTTTTACTTTAGTCATTACTAAGCAAGGTATGGTAGAATAGAGCAGAATATTGAACAGTACTTGAATCACTTTTACTTTTCTAGAGTTTGAGTAAGATAATTTTATAAAAACAAATATTAATATTGAAAGTTTAAGATATTTGGAAATTATTCCCTGATTAACTCCAGGGAATACTCCAGAATCAGCACAGCAATTCTAGCCAAATCCAATCAATTAATGGCTACTGTCTGGAGCAGAGTTAAGAAGTAAACTAAAGTTTAAATTAACAATCTCTGCTAAAGTGTTGGATTAGGAGTAGACACTCAAAAGACTCGTGTTTCCCATCCCATTCTTACTCCATAAGTTAGTAATTTGGTTTCTTTAAAAACTTTTCATGTTATGTCTTACGTGAATTACAGAAAGAAAAATTCCATTTCAATAAACGTTTCCATTAGTTGAGCTTAGTTAATCAAAGATTTACTTCATTTAGGGCTTCTCTGATGGTACAGTGGTTGAGTCCACCTTGCGATGCAGGGGACACCACAGTTTCTATCCCTGATCTGGGATGATCTCACATGCTAAGGAGCAACTAAGCCTGTGTGGCACAACTACTGAGCCTGTGCTCTAGAGCTCCAGAGCTGCAACTACTGGGCCCAAGCAATGCGATTACTGAAGGCCTCGCACCTTAGATCTGGAAGGCCCCAGCAAGAGAAGTCACTATGATGAGAAGCCCTGGCTGCAACTAGAGAAAGCTTGCCCTGAGCAACGAAAAAGAAGGAAAAGCGTGTGTCAAAGGGATAGAGGATTGTTCTGCTTTCTTTATTTTCTGATTTCAGGATATTAACTATTCTGGCTGTAAAGATAGGGATGATTTGACTATGTGCCTTAGAATTCCAGCACATGGTCTAAGAAAGGGCTAGTTCTGTGTTTCAACACAGCAACAAACTCAGATCGCCTTGGAAAAGAGAAAAATCAACACTTGGGTCAATGAAAACTGGAGGGAGCAGGGGTGGGGATGCAGGTGAGAACACCTGTAAATACTGAGTTCCAAAGTTTACACTGAAAGTTTTTAGCCTGGACCCAGGGAGAGGCTGAACAGCAGTGGTTTGAAATGTGGCCAAGCCAGGAATGGCCCACAATCCTCCTCAAATACAAGCAGTGCCCTCACCTCCCATGAGGGGTGAACCAAAATAACTGCCTTTTAAAGGTTTAAAATATCTATTTCTGCTTTACTGATTACACCAAAGCCTTTGTGTAGATCACAACAAACTGTGGAAAATTCTTCAAGAGATGGGAATACCAGACCACCTTACCTGCCTCCTAAGAAATCTGTATGCAGGTCAAGAAGCAAGTTAGAACCAGATATGGAGCAGACTGGTTCCAAATTAGGAAAGGAGTACATCAAGGCTGTATATTGTCACCCTACTTATTTAACTTATATGCAGAGTACATCATGTGGAATGCCAGGCTGGATGAAGCACAACAATCAAGATTGTTGGGAGAAATATCAATCAATAATCTCAGATACACAGATGACACCACCCTTATGGCAGAAAGTGAAGAGCAACTGAAGAGCCTCCTGATGAAAGTGAAAGAGGAGAGTGAAAAAGTTGGCTTAACGCTAAACATTCAAAAAACTGAGATCATGGCACCCAGTTCCATCACTTCATGGCAAATATATGGGGAAACAATGGAAACAGTGACAGACTTCATTTTCTCGGGCTCCAAAAATCACTGCAAATGGTGACTGCAGCCATGAAGTTAAAAGATACTTGCTACTTGGAAGAAAAGCTATGACCAACCTAGACAGCATATTAAAAAGCAGAGACATTATTTCGCCTACTAAGGTCTGTCCAGGCAAAGCTATGGTTTTTCCAGTAGTCAGGTATGGATGTGAGAGTTGGACTGTGAAGAAAGCTGAGGGCTGAAGAATTGATGCTTTTGAACTGTGGTGTTGGAGAAGACTCTTCAGAGTCCCTTGGACTGCAAGGGGATCAAACCAGTCCATTCTGAAGGAGATCAGTCCTGGGTGTTCTTTGGAGAGACTGATGGTGGAGCTGAAACTCCCAAGACTTTGGCCACCTGATGGGAAGAAGTGACTCACTGGAAAAGATGCTAATGCTGGGCAATATTGAAGGTGAGAGTAGAAGGGGACGACAGAGGATGAGATGGTTAGATGGCATCACCAACTCCATGGACATGAGTCTGAATTGGCTCTGGGAGTTGGTGATGGACAGGGAAGCCTGGGGTGCTGCAGTCCATGCACACCACTGAGCAACTGAACTGAACTGAAAGGCTTAAATTATAGTTCTTGAGATGAGACAAAAATGCAAACATTATCGTACAAGTTTTGTCATCCTTGTAAAAAACAGAGTCAGTTCAGTCTGTCAGTCAGTTCAGTCGCTCAGTC
>SJYQ01002097.1:167276-207622 GCA_006410935.1 Redunca redunca | reverse complement strand
CCCCGCCTGTCCTTTTCCGCCGCGCGTGCCTTTCCTCTTGCTCCAAGTTTGCTGAGAGCTGATCAGGGCCCTAGGCCCCCACGAATGCAGCCGACGTTGGGACTGAGGAAAAGAAGATCGGAGAGTCGGGTTCTTCAAAAGCCTTTGTCCACAAGCTTTTATTTTCCTCCACTTGAAGCAAAGGGCCTCCCCTTGTCCTTCCTTTCTGCTCCCCTTCTCCAGAATCACATTCCGGTCTCTGTGGCCTGGGAAGTTTCTATGACCCCAGGCTTCTTTTTCCGACAGAGAAGGGTTTAAGACTCTTGAAGAGGATTAACTGGTAGCTGAAGAAAAGTTATGGCCAACTGAGACAGCATATTAAGAAGCAGAGACATTACTTTGCCAATAAAGGTCCGACTAGTCAAGGCTGTGATTTTTCCAGTAGTCACATTGAAAGTTGGACGGTAAAGCTGAACGCGCAAAGATGGATGCTTTTGAACTGTGATGTTGGAGAAGACTCTTGAGAGTCCCCTTGGACTGCAAGGAGATCCAACCAGTCCATCCTAAAGGAGATCAGTCCTGGGTGTTCATTGGAAGGACTGATGCTGAAGCTCCGGTAGTTTGGCCACCTGATGTGAAGAACTGACTCATTTGAAAAGACTCTGATGCTGGGAAAGATTGAAGGCAGGAGGAGGAGAAGGGGAGGACAGAGATTGAGATGGTTGGATGGCATCACTGACTCCATGGACATGAGTTTGAGTAAACTCCGGGAGTTGGTGATGGACAGGGAGGCCTGGCGTGCTGCAGTCCATGGGGTCACGAAGAGTCGGACAGGACTGAACAACTGAACTGAATTGCATTTGCTACTCACAAACTCAGTCACATAGCATTCCTTCAGTTTCATTCAATCAACACATACTTAACGGATTTTTAGTAACGTTTTAGGGAATTGCAAAGGGTACAGGACAAATAAGAAGAAGGAGACACGTCATCCAGTAAATGAATAAATAAGAGGGATATCAGGTAAAAAGTGCTATGAAGATGATAAGAGGATAATAAAATAGAAACAGCATGATGGGAGTAAGGGGGCTGAATACTGTTTTTAAACTGTTCAGTCAGACAAGACTGCCAGAGTGCAAGAATCTTCTGGTTTTAAAAAGTTTCTGGCACTTGGTAGGTACTGAATAAGTATTTGCTAAGTGAAAGAAAGAATAGGGAGAGCCAGGCATAATAGCTGAATAGAAAGGAGCCGGCAGAGTAAAGTACTTGCAAAGGATTGAAGGGAGAGGAAACTGCAGTGGTTAAGTGTGAAGACCTGGAAGCAGGAACAGTTTTTGAGGAAGAGAAAGGCCAGGATGGCTGGAGCATAGTAAGTAAAAAGCTGAAGAGTTGGAGAAGGTGGAAATAGATATAGAGCCATACAGGCTTGGTAAAGAATTTGGAATAAATTCTAAGTATAGGGGAGCCGCTGAATGTTTTAAGCAGGAAAGTGACCAAAAACTGATTTTATAGTCTTAGTCTTATAGCACAAAGATCAACAAATAGATTAGGCATTTGCAGAATAAAACACATTTATTTAGGAGCTGTTATCTTTTGCTTAAATAGGCATTGCTTAAGGACTGAACTGTGAAATGCAAATTCATTGTAAAATTTGGAAGACAATTTTTTGCCCCCCTATAGATTCTGAAATTCAGCTAGACTTCCTCTAAATACCTACTGTCAAACGATACCTTTGTTCTCTACTTGCTCAGCGCGTTAAATCATCCCTTAATGCCTCTGTCAGAAATAGGGAGTCAAGAGAATGTTATAGAAACAGTAGGAAGCATGGAAGGTGAATTAAGTTTAAAGTGTGAGTTTTGGTTGGGACATTAGAATGATGCCAGATTTTTCTTCCAAAACTTGTTTTTTGCAATTCTTAAGTTCTTTTTGAAGCTCACCAAGGAGTGGTCTACTTGTTAAAATATTTCAGTCTCGAGTCTTACCAGTCTTGATATAGGTGACCACCTTTCCTTGACCTTCTTCCTTTTATTTCTCTGGTACCTCCTATGTCAATAATCATACTTTGACTGGGTGCCCTTAACCTTTTGGTGTGAATTCCCACCCAAGTTCTGTCCCTAATCCCTCTTTTTTCTCCCATTATATTCTTGATTAGTGATCATGCCCTTTCATGACTGTATCTCTTCATCAAATAATTAACAATTTTTTTCCTGTAGCTATTACTTCATTCCCGAGTGCAGGTCACACTTTCCAGTTTTCCTTAAAACATCGTCATTTGAAGTATCTTCTATGAAGGACCTTCCAACACCTCAAGCTCAGTGTGCTCAAATAGAATTAAGTAGCTTTAAGAATTAAGTCTACCTCCTCACTCAAACTTCATTAAAATAATGATTATTAATGTCTTGAAACTTGTCCTTCCTCTTCTTCAACTTTCACTCTTCATTCACTACCCTTGCCTATCAAGTGCCAGTCTCTCCCATACTAATTTCTTTAATCCTTTCCCTCCATTATCGTCACCTCTTCCCTATTCTGGCTTCTGTCTTCTCTGACTTAGACTGTTGTCTTTGTTCTCCAGTGGCTCAGAGGTTAAAGCGTCTGCCTGGAATGCGGGAGACCTGGATTCGATCCCTGGGTCGGTCGGGAAGATCCCCTGGAGAAGGAAATGGCAACCCACTCCAGTACTCTTGCCTGGAGAATCCCATGAACAGAGGAGCGTGGTAGGCTACAGTCTATGGTGTCGCAAAGAGTCGGACACGACTGAGCGACTTCACTTTCACGTTCACTTATACCACCTCCAGTTTTTGCCTTCCCTAAACTACTTTGCATATTCCTGCTAAATTAGTATCCTTAAAGCAGCCCTTTTCATGAATTTCCCTTGACTAAACATTTTCATGAGTTTCCTGCTTTCATCGATATAAAATATGACTAGGGAAGGTAATAATTGTGTCTCACAATTCGTTCTGGAACTGCGTGGTCAGAGAAGTTTGAAAAAGTTAAGTTTTTAACAAGGTTTTGATAGACAGCAACTCTGTGTTGATTATGATTACATTTTGATTTCTTCAATTTCAGGTTGAAATGGGCATGAAGAACCATGAAATTGTTCCCTGCAGTTTGGTTGCTTCTATAGCCAGCCTTAAACATGGTGGTTGTAATAAAGTCTTAAGAGAACTAGTAAAACATAAACTCATAGCTTGGGAGCGAACCAAAAGTAAGTATTTGAGGCACCGTTTGTGATTTTCCATGTAATTGGCTTCCCCCAGAGCAGGTATTCCAAAAGGCAGATAGAAGTTGCCAGGCTAAGAAAGCACTAGACCTAGCTAGAACTGACACAGCACACTTTTGCCATGTTCTGCTGCTCAGAGCAATCACCAGGCCCACCCAGATCAAAGAAGTTAGAGAAATACCTTCCACTTCCTGATAAGGGATTAGGAAGTTCCAGGTACAGAAGAGTAAGTAGGATAGAGATACTATTGCTACTGTCTTGGGAAAGTACAGTCTGCCAAAGGACTCCAGAGCATTACCTCTCACACCATGGTGTGAGGGATGAGTTCTCTTTTCTACCTTTATAAAGGGTCCATACCTTTATAAAATAATATAAATACTAGAAAGGTCAAAATACAGGCACATATTCCTTCATGTTAGAGTTAAAGACAAAATAATTTTGTAATATTGATACAAAAATATTTTAACTTAAACACTTAGTTTCAGTTTGTATAGGGCTTCCCTGGTAGCTCAGTTTAGGTAAAGAATCCGTCTACAATGCAGGAGACCCCGGTTCAACTCATGGGTTGGGAAGATCCGCTGGAGAAGGGATAGGTTACCCACTCCAATATTCTTGGGCTTCCCTGGTGGCTCAGCTGGTACAGCATCTGCCTGCAGTGTGGGAGACCTGGGTTTGATTCCTGGATTGGGAAGATACCCTGGAAAAGGGAAAGGCTACCCACTCCATTGTTCTGGCCTGGAGACTGTATAGTCCACGGAGTCGCAAAAAGCTAGACGCAACTGAGACAGACTGATAGAAAAAATTTTTAACTTAACCACTTAATTTCAGTTTGTATAACTTGCAACAGACTAGTAATAAGCATTTATAGACTGGTGTCAGTCTATAGATTACCATTTGAGTAACACTGCTCTAGAGAAGAAATAAAAATTACAAGAAATGCCAAAACTCATAAGACTAGGTAGCCAGTCTTTGTCCAGCTAAGACTTCCCAGATTTAAATTCTTCTCTTGACGTGATGTGACTTGATGGTACAGTATAACTAAAATATGATCTTTCTCATTTGATTTTGTCTAGCTTTCCAGGGCTATCGGTTGACAAACGCAGGCTACGATTACCTAGCTTTGAAAACATTGTCCTCTAGACAGGTGATTGAGTCTGTTGGAAACCAGATGGGTGTTGGCAAAGAATCTGGTAAGTGCCAATAGTACTATTGAGTGCATTATTTGCCTTAGTTTATATTTCCCTTTGAAAAGGATTCATCTTTTTAATTTTCTATTTTTCTAACTAAAAGTAAATTGAAAAGATGTTTGGAAGCAATATGGATTTTGAAATTACCCTTAGTTCAGTAAATTGTTTTTTCCTAAGTCTATCACAGAAAGTTCAGTTACACCAAGAATTAGTTTTCCTATACTAACTGAAATATTTGGCAAAAACTTTATTTGTTCTTACTTTAATATCTGAAAAACTGGACATTTGTAATAATTTTTAAAAATACTACAAGGAAGTTCTAAAAACCACATTTTTTTCATAACAGCAGTATGATGAACAAGGCAAAGTTAAGTATATGTAGAACACAGAAAAAAATTCTGAAATAGCATTAAATACTTATGAACTGATTTTTTTTTAATGTGTGATAAAAATAAAGAATAGGGGATGATTTTCTTTATGACATGCTCTCTTATACACTGCTTTTTGTCCTACATAGTTTATCCTGTATAGTTACATGATTTAAACTGAGAGAGCAAAAAAATTAGAAGCAAAAGAACTATTGGAAAGCCTGTTTCAAAGGAGGTTGTTTTGGTTACTTCATATGATTTGGATATCTAGTATATTATTATCCAAACTATTTATATTTAATAAGGCTTCCCAGGTGGTGTGAACTTCCCTGGTGCCTCAGCAGTAAAGAAATCTGACTGCCAATGCAAGAGATTCAATTCCTGGGCCGGGAAGATCCCCTCTAATAGGAAATGGCAACCTACTCCAGTATTCTTGCCTGGAAAATTCTGTGGAAAGAGGAGCCTGGTGGGCTGCAGTCCATGGGGTTACAGAGTCAGTGGTGACTGAGCACACACACAATCAAGTTAATATTAGATTCCTAAATATGAGAATGTATGTGGACATGTATAAAATGCTGTAATGAAAAACTTTTTTTGAAATACACTTCCTCTTAATGTTTTTTATGTCCAATTTTTTTAATCAAAAAAATGGCTTTTTTTTTTGTTCATTTTTAAGAACTTCATTACTTGCAAAATGATGAATTACAGAAGAGAGTACAATGAAAAGTGAATCTTAACTCCTAACCCAGGTCTCCATCTCCTGTTATTACCTCCCAAAGCTATTACTGTTTATTTAATATCCTATATGTCCTAGATCTGTGTGAGTACAACTATATAATATTCTAAGGATGTATGTATCTTTTATAATCATAGGTGAAAGCAAGCAGTCCTTAACAATTCTACACTTTGATTTTTTTCCATTTGGTACATCCATGACATTTCATATCAGCATAGATGTCTTCCTTATAATTGTCAAGTATTACATTCTTAGAAATTAAATTATTAGAGCTAAAGTTAGGTACATTAATAATCTTGGTATTACCAAATTTCCTCCAATTTGTGTCAGTTTATAATCTGACCAACAGGAGAGAGAGGCTGTTTGTCTCATGAGTAATTAAGACATGTTCTAAATGTCAGTAATAAAATAGAATATTTATGGGAAGATCTCCATTCTGATTACTTTAGGATTATGTTCTGACATTATTTATTCACTGAAACAGTTTAAGAATTGAACTTCACATTGCTAAAAGGGAAGGGTTTTTTTGTTTTGTTTCTTATTTTTACTTTTATTTTTTGGCCTCGGCTCACAGCATGTAGGACTAGCTCTTCTCATACATGTAGGACACTAAAGAACAATTAGATGCACTCCCACTATATTGAGCATTAAACACCTTTGGAAGCAGTAACTTTTGACACCTTTGCACCCCTGTTTTCTTTGTAGTAGATATTAATACATGTCATAACTTTGAATTGTAACTAAAATAAAGAGTTTGCCAAATAAGTATTTCGAGTTATTGAGAAAGATAAAATTTGGTACAACCAAAATCAAAGTTAGAAAATTAGAATTGATTAAACTTACTGAAATAAAAATATAATACTGATCTTTTTAAAATTTTGATTTTAGATATTTACATTGTTGCAAATGAAGAAGGGCAGCAGTTTGCATTAAAGCTTCACAGACTGGGAAGAACCTCCTTTCGAAATCTGAAAAACAAGCGTGATTACCATAAACACAGGCATAACATGTCGTGGCTTTATTTATCTCGTCTCTCTGCCATGAAAGAATTTGCTTATATGAAGGTACTTTTAATTAATTTGGGGGGGGCCTTCCCTGGTGGCTCAGACAGTAAAGCATCTGCCTGCAATGCGGGAGACCTGGGTTCGATTCCTGGGTCAGGAAGATCCCCTGGAGAAGGAAATGGCAATCCACTCCAGCACTCTTGCCTGGAAAATCCCATGGACGGAACAGTCTGATAGGCTATAGTCCATGGGGTCGCCAAGAGTCGGACATGACTGAGTGACTTTACTTTTACTTTAATTAATTTTAAATTATTAACCAAGCAACATGTATAGTTAAAAGGTTGTAGTGACATGCATAAGTCCGTTGCCAGTGAACAATGAATACCAAAGGAGTAACAGTCTGTCTTAAAATTAGGAAGGTAACATGAACACACACCTGGAGCCTATTACGGAGTGAAGTAAGTCAGAAAGAGAAATACAAACGTCATATACTACTGTATATATATGGACTCTAGAAAGATGGTGCTGATGAATTTATTTGCAGGGCAGCAGTGGAGAAATAGACAGAGAGAACAGACTTACAGACTAGGGAAAGGGGAGGAAGGAGAGGGTGAGATGCATGGAGAGAGTAACTTGGAAACTACATTACCATACGTAAAGTAGATAGCCAGGTGGGAATTTGCTGTATGTCTCAAGGAACTCAAACAGAGGCTCTTTAACAATCCAGAAGCGTGGGATGGCGAGGGAGATGGGACGGAGGAGGGGGACAGGGTGTACCTATGGCTGATTCTTGATGTTTGACAGAAAACAAAATTCTGTAAAGCAATTACCCTTCAATTAAAAAGTCAAGTAAAAAACAGTTTAAATGTCAAATCATGTTGAGTTTAGAGAAACTTATGTAGAGTAGAATATGTAGAGTAGAAGGAGGTTTCTTGAATGGGAGTTGCATAGGACTTGTCTATAAGGAAAAGATAAGACAGTATACTTTTCCAAAGAAGCCAGAATGACCAAGACTTGAATGTGAGCGTGAGCCTTGCGTGTACAGTAACAGTCACTGAGGTAGCTGTTAGGATCGCACTCTAGAGTGTTTATTGGACAGAGTATTGAAGAGAACTAGGACTGGATACGTGGATTAAAGAGTACTGAAAACTAGGGAAAATTATTCAGATGAAATCAATGTTTACAGCATTGTAGGTTTTTTAAAATGGAGCATTGGTGACATAAGCATCTTAGTTGGTACTGGTACACTGAAGAAAGGTTTGGTGTGCAGAGCTAGAACCATTGTTGATGTGGTTGGGGTAGCAATGACAAAGCCCTGTTAGAAATGGCAGAATGCAGAAAACCAAGATATTTTGAAGGAAGTAATAACAACCTGACTTTGAAAGCAGTAGGATAAGAAAAGTTAAGCATAGTGAAAAAAATGAATTTATGGATGATAGGTAGTAACATTTGACTCAGACTACCGGTGTTTTGCCAACAAAGGTCCGTCTAGTCAAGGCTATGGTTTTTCCAGTGGTCATGTATGGATGTGAGAGTTGGACTGTGAAGAAAGCTGAGCACTGTAAAATTGATGCTTTTGAACTGTGGTGTTGGAGAAGACTCTTGAGAGTCCCTTGGACTGCAAGGAGATCCAACCAGTCCATTCTGAAGGAGATCAGCCCTGGGATTTCTTTGGAAGGACTGATGCTAAAGCTGAAACTCCAGTACTTTGGCCACCTCATTTGAAGAGTTGACTCATTGGAAAATACTCTGATGCTGGGAGGAATTGGGGGCAGGAGGAGAAGGGGACGACAGAGGATGAGATGGCTGGATGGCATCACTGACTCGATGGACGAGAGTCTGAGTGAACTCTGGGAGTTGGTGATGGACAGGGAGGCCTGGCTTGCTGCGATTCCTGGGGTCGCAAAGAGTTGGACACAACTGAGCGGCTGGACTGAACTAACCGGTGTTTGTGACTACAGTGACTCTTTGTCACACAATAGATTGATATTGTGGTCTGAAGAAAAAAGTCAGTGCTCTATAAACTAAAATGTCCAGTATACTGAAATATGTCATTTCCTGAAATACCAGAAGACAGTATTTCCTAAATTACAATTTATTTCCATTTTAGTTTTTTAAGCACACTCCAGTAAATGACAGAAACTTACCAAATAGAAAAGGATATACATGTCCTAAGAGACTAAATTTCTTGAAGGCAGAGACATTTTCACACTCATTTTTGTAACCCTAGCACAATGTATATTTGGTAAATGTTCAGTAAATGAATGTTTGGTTAAGTGAATTACAAAACTGATTTTCAATTTTATTTTTATGTACAGCTCATCCTGTGCTGTGAATAAGCCATAGATAATCATGTATTAACTATAATTTTGTGAAGGTTATGATTTTTTTTCCCCCTGGTTTTGGACAGGTACACTTAACTTTATTGTTCCCTAAAATTAATGACCTCTTCATTACTTTTTACCTGTTTTGCTATATTTTAGGCATTGTATGAAAGGAAATTTCCAGTTCCAAAGCCAATTGATTATAATCGCCATGCAGTGGTCATGGAACTCATAAATGGCTATCCTCTGTAAGTATTTATTAATCTTAAAACCATGAGTTCTAATAACTAGTTGTAAGGTTCAGTTTTTTTTTTAATAAGTTTTTTTCATTAAATGGAGTATGACTTTGGGGAGGTTAGAAATTAACAAAAAGCAGTAGACTTAAAGGCAAATTGAAAATTCAGTTTCATTCTGACAGTGTAGATTCTTATTAACAATCTAGTGTGTGCCAAGCACTGTTCAAGGCACCCCAATAAACAAAGTCCCTGTCCTCACAGAGCTTACATTCTGATGGAAGGAAACTTGCAGTAAATAGCTGAACAAGGAATTATATGATACATCCGATAGTGGTGAATGATATGGATAAAAATAAAGCAGGGTAAGTGGGACAAGAAATACTGAGATAGATGTGGAAGGCTGGGATGATCAGAAGAGTTCTCATTGGTAAAGGGACTTTCAGCAGAATCCTGAAAGAAGCGAGAGGAGAAATGATGCAGATATCTAAGAACATTCTAGGCAGAGAAAAGAGTAAAAGTCCTGAAATGGGAGCACACCTTCATGTTCAGGGAACAGTGAGGAGCCACTGTGGCTGGAGCTGAGTGAGTCAGGGAGAAAATTGTGAGTGATGAGATCCGAGAGGCAGCAGTCTATTTTGGTAGAGAGGATATATTTAAATATGAAAAAAAGTGGAAGCGTTAGTTGCTCAGTCCTGTCGGACTCTTTGCAGCCATATGGACTGTAGCCTGCCAGGCTCCTCTGTCCATGGAATTCTCCAGGCAAGAATTCTGGAGCAGGTTGCCATTCCCTTCTCCAGGGGATCTGCCTGATATACGGATGGAACCCGGGTCTCCCACATTGCAGGTGGATTCTTTACCATCTACCAGGGCTACCAGGGAAGCCCAACACAGTAACTTTAAGGTTGATGTGATACACTTCTGTTTCCTCACATGATTGCCAGTGAGACAATATTACAGGGACTATTTTGTTTGAGACAGAAAACAGTTGGAGGATTATTTTGGTGGCAGTGACAGTACTGACCACTGACTGCCAGGGAACTCCCTGCCATGGGAGGATTTTTGAACTGAGAAGAGACATGATCTGACTAATGCTGTAATGGGATCACTCTGGCTGCTGTATTGAAAATAAACTAAAGGAAGACTAGGACAGGATCAGGAAGAAAAGTTAGGAGATTATTATAATCCTCGAAAGAGATGATGGTAGTCTAGATCAGAGTGGTAGATGTGAAGGTGAGGGAATGTTGTCAGATTTTGGATGAGTTTTACAGTCAGGGCCTACATGATTTGTTTGAGATTGGATATTGATAAGAAGGAAGTAGCAAGTAAAGATCTGGGGCCTGAATAATGAATTACTTAAAGGGATAAAGTTGCCACTTACAGAAATGGGGAAGGCTACAGGAAGACAGTTGGGAGTTAGAGAGTGGGGCAGAATCAAAGGTTCACTTGGGGACATGTTAAGTTAGAGATGCCTAGAAGCTCAGGGGAAGTCTAGATTGAAGTCTGTGAATGAGACCAAGAATGGTGAAGACAGTAGGTTTTAGGATTAGACTTTAAGGAGCTCCACAATTTATAAGTCAGGGAAAAGCTGAAAAACCAGCTAAAAAGACTAAGAAGGAATGATCAGTGCAGAAAGAGAACCGCCTTAAGAGTTAGTAGGCCAAGGGTCAAGTGAAAGGATCTGCTTCAAGGACCGGGAAGGGATTAGCTAATAGACCAGATTATGATGACGATCAAGAATTGACCATTGGATATGGCAAGTCATTTGGAAGTCATTGGCAGTTTTGACAAGAGCTATTTTATTGGAGCAGGATGAATGAAAGCCTGTTTGAAATGGGTTCATTAGGAAAAAAATTGGAGAAAGCACAACTAGAGGAGTTTGGTTATAAAGAATGCAGAACAAAGAATGTGTATAATAGTGGAAAGAAAATGCAGATTTGAGTGGGTTGTAGCTTTTCTTTTTAATAAGAGGTATTATATCATGTCTATATGCAGATAAGAATGAAGAGAGGCTAGAGAGGCTTGAAATAGAAATAATTTATATGTAAATATACCCATGCTTGCTTTAATTAAAATTATAAATGAGGATAAATGAACCATTTCCATACTTTCAGTTGTCAGATACACCATGTTGAAGATCCTGCATCAGTATATGATGAAGCTATGGAACTGATTGTTAAACTTGCAAATCATGGACTGATTCATGGAGATTTCAATGAATTCAACCTCATTTTGGATAAAGATGACCACATTACCATGATCGATTTTCCACAGATGGTTTCAACTTCTCATCCCAATGCTGAATGGTATACTCTGGATGTGGCTGTGTTTATGTGTGCTGCAGTCATTTTTTAATTTATTCTTAAATTTTCAGCCTTGTCATACTGCCATTTGGGTTAATAACTGTTTTGAAGTGTCTGATAAGGATATCAAGTGCTAGGATCTTTCCACCTAAGAGCTTTTCTTACTCCTCAGTATTTTAAAGTTGAAAAAAAAAAAGCACATTGATCCAGTTTTTAAAATTTATTTATTCCTTAAAATAATATTGTTTATTAGAAGTGTGAGGAAACTGTTTGCTTTTATAAATCATCAAAAGAATTTGAATTACTCTTGTAAGTTGCCAAACTTGCAAAAGTCAAGCTTTCTTAGCAATGGAACTATCTATCCAAACAAACTTTGGGGTAGAACCCCAATTTTTAAAACAAAAGCCTGCTCAGAAGTAGAGACACAGAAGGGGGGACCCTGGACACCATCCTTTCTGCCTTTTTCTGCTTTTCTCTCTGTTGCATAGTTGCCTCCAAGAGGATTTCACCTAGCATAATTTAATTATTTTTTATGGCCTTAATGAAAGTTGTAGTTTTATACTGAACCTCAATTACCAGACAGATAATGATACCACCTCCTATCATTTTTAGCTTTTATTTTGTTAAGAAAAAGGAATTCACGTAAAACCTCATCCTGACACAGGGCAGAATCAATTTATATACTGTGGTAATCTTATTTCTCATGTTACTTGGCCATCTAAACAAGCCCAATTGTGAAATATGACAGAACATTTTCCTTTATGTGTTTGTATTCCATGATGCAATTGAGCATAATCAAATTAAGGTTGAGTACTTTTCTCTCCTGTTCTCTCAGTTCCATGTCATCCTGTCTCTCGATTCTCCCTTTCTGGACACCTTCTAGAGAATTTAATCTGTTGCTGCTACTTTATGGTTTCCTGAAAAGCGCCCTGACACTCAGAGGTCCTTCTCCTCCCAGAGTGGCATGTCTTCAGATTGCTATTTATAAGCATAGCATTATTAATCTCTTACAGATGCTTACTGCATATTAGCTAATGGGTAATAAAGATAATATAACCATAACATTCATTAGTCCCCAAACTTTTTCTTCTGAGTCACTAGTCTGTTTTTGTCTTCAACCTTCCCAGTTGACTAAAGGTTCTAGTGAACATAGCTGATGGGAACTATAGACAGACTGAAAAGTAGAAATTGGCCCCAAAACTGCAGGCCCGTATCTTCTTTTCCTTGTTTCTTATGTGTGTTTGTCACAGTATGGGGAAACCTTGAGTTTATTCTAAGCACAGGAGCTGTATGCCCTTGACAGCTTATAGGCCTTGTTAGTTCCTCTACTTTTCTTTTTAGTTTTTCAGATACTGGCAACTGATTGATTTTTCTTTTGAGTAACATCCTTTTCTCTTTCATGTAAGGATAAGAGTGTCATAACAAATAGCAAGGATGTTGTCACTGACTAATAAGGAAAAAGATGAGCAACAAAGTCTGTATAAAAAAATGATTCTTGCTTTTGCAGGTATTTTGACAGAGATGTGAAATGCATTAGAGATTTCTTCATGAAACGCTTCAGCTATGAAAGTGAGCTTTTCCCAACCTTTAGTGATATAAGGTTTGTACACTGTACTGCATAAAATGATAGAATTCTGTTAAAATACCTGATTTATTTACTTAGAAGTTAAGTGCTTTCATCTAAAAATTTTTCAAATAGTGACCTTTGGTACATTATATTCATTGTTCAATATCACTGCTGGTAATACACAAATGAAACTTAAAAGCTATGCCTCCCTGTGGTCCATTAACCTTACTGAATTTGAAGGAGGAACATAGTTTCTTATAAATTGAAGAATTCTTATTCAATAGCAGAGCTCTGTGAAGAATGCATTTTTAAGGAATAAAGTCAAGTGTTTATCAGAATTTGTGTTTTTCCTTTATTCACTAGAGAAACTATCTTTAATTGATTCATGGAACATAATTCTCACAGCCAAATTTTCTCATTTTATATGCTCAATTAAGATGCTATTTTCTGATTTGGAATGATTGACCTAACTTAAAATTGTTAGCCCCCTCTGAAAGTTAATTTATTAAGTCAGTATGCACTGAAATTTCTGTAACTTTTCTAATATCTGCTCCTCTTTGCAGTCCTTTTGTTCTTAAATGACAACTAACATATGTCTTTTATATTTGTGTACTTAAGTGATTTAAGTATTACCTTTTAGGCAGAGAAAAACCTTTAAAATCTATAAACTGTTAAACTCATTTGAGAGTCATGATTCATCAGAATACTAAATACACTTGCCCATGTCAGGTGGATTTTTTTCTCTCTCCTAAATGCATAACATTCTTTTTTTCTAGGAGGGAGGATTCTCTTGACGTAGAGGTTTCTGCCAGTGGCTACACAAAGGAGATGCAGGCAGACGATGAACTGCTTCACCCAGCAGGTCCAGATGATAAAAATATTGAAACAGAGGAGAGATATGAGCCCCCATTTTCTGATGAAGAGATGTCAGAAAGAGCCAAGGATTGTAGATCAGAAAATGAAAGTGGACAAAACTCTGCAGGTGAATCAGGTGACTGCTGTTGCGGGTCATTTGAAAACCTTGAGCAAATAAAGGAAGAGAGTTTGTCAGAGGACAATGCTGATGCACACAGATTTGAAATGACTAAATTCAGTCAAGCTTTAGAAGAAATAGAAGGGCAAGTTGTCGAAAGCAGTTCTGTAACTGAATTTCCCGAGGAGGACAGCAGACGTGAACGTGACGCCAGGCAAGATGGTGAGACAGGTCAAGGTGGAATCCTCGTGGGCCCTGAGGAGGATGAAGATGAGTGCCCTCATCTGATTGCCTTGTCATCGTTGAACAAAGAATTCAGGCCTTTCAGGTATAGATTTTTTTGATTGTTTTTTCACTTTAATTTGGAGACGTATACTTTGATTCTGGTAAATGAGTGCTTTTTTCAAGTGGCGTGACAGCTGTATTCTGCATCAGTATGTGCAGATAGCTCAGTCAGTAGAGCATCCTTTTGATCTGAGGGTGCAGGGTTCAAGTCCCTGTTCGGGCACAACATTCCTTTGGGGCTTTCCTGGTAGCTCAGCTGGTAAAGAATTCGCCTGCAATGCAGGAAACCCCAGGTTGATTCCTGGATTGGGAAGATCCGCTGGAGAAGGGATAGGCTACCCACTCCAGTGTTCTTGGGCTTCCCTGGTGGCTCAGCTGGTAAAGAATCTGCCCGCAATGCAGGAGACCTGGGTTTGATCCCTGGGTTGGGAAGATCCCCTGGAGAAGGGAAAGGCTACCCACTCCAGTATTCTGGCCTGGAGAATCCCATAGACTGTGTAGTCCATGGGGTCGCAAAGAGTCAGACACAGCTGGGCGACTTTCACTTTCATGCACAGAATAAAAGCAAATATCACTTTTATTGTTAAAATTCAAATAACTGTATCTACCATTGACTTGAAGCTACCACATGTATTCAGTTTTAAGCAGTTCTGCCTTAAAATTCAAACGATTACTTTCAAATAATAAATTGTAAGGTTTTAGATGTATGAATTGTTTGTATTCATCTAACATATGTTTGACTAATGTATAGTCTAATAAAAATGTAGTAAGTGTGCTCTTAATATACCTACTTAAAATGAATTTTCTCTGGTACTTTGAAACTTCTGTATTTATTTGTTAATGTACAATTAAAATTACCATTGCATAGCTCAGTCAGTAAGGAATCTGCCTGCAGTGCAGGAGACCTGGGTTCGATCCCTGGGTTGGGAAGATCCCCTGGAGAAGGAAATGGCAACCCACTCCAGTATCCTTGCCTGGAAAATCTCATGGACAGAGGAGCCCGGTAGACTGTAGTCCATGGGGTCACAAAGAGTCGGGCACGACTGAGCAACTAACACTATTTTTCTTGTAAGATTTTTTTTTGGACAAATTTCACATATTCATGAATCAGCCTCAGCTTAGATAGCAAAAGATCAAAATTTAACTTATAGATTTGGGGTAGTTTAATGAAATGGCTTTATTTCAGAATATTGATAGTAATATTCTATAAATTAATCAAGCATAATTAACTGTTAAGAATTAACTAGGTAAATTTTTATTTTATTCTTAGAGATGAAGAAAGTATGGAAGATACTAATCGACACAGAACAAGAACCCTGAGTGTTACTTCTGTGGGCAGTGTTTTAAGCTGTTCAACGATTCCGCCGGTAACTATTCATTCAGCATTTCCAGGATGTTTACTGGGTCACTCTGGTGGGCTTCCCAGGTGGTGCTAGCGGTAAAGAACCTGCCTATCGATGCAGGAGACATAAATGGCAACCCGCTCTGGTATTCTCACCTGGAGAATCCCCATGGACAGAGGAGCCTGGCGGGCCACAGTCCATAGGCTCGCCAAGAGCTGGGCACGACTGAGGTGACTGAGCATGTGCAGAGCCACAAGGCCTGCAGATGGCTGGCTCTGATGCAGGCGGCTGACTCTTGAGTTATACCCAAATTTTTGACTGAAAAGTGGGTCCATGCCCCTAACACAGCCTTACTGTTCAAGGGTCAACTGTATTTTATTTCCCATTTCATCATTCTTTTTTAAATACACTAATGTGGATTTTTTTCCCACATGTTTTTAACATAAAAGTTAAATTTGTAGGACTTGTAAATTGTTCTAAATTAGGACATTCATGCATAGTAATTCATTATCTCCTTATTTTCTTTAGCTGCTTGATATGGTTATCTTATGGTCTCGCTGAAGTAAAGAACCAAGGGGAAGTTCAAGCAGAATCTTTAGAAAACGAATTGATTTTTTCTTTTCTTAGAGCTATCCTGGAGGCCTCTGTCTGAACTCTGGTTTAAATGTGGTACACATTCTACAGTTTTCCCAGTCTCCAATCTGTTGAGTGCTTTGTTTCCTAATTTTATCTCTTTTTTCGTACTGAGCTTACTTTTTCATGGGACAGTGTGGACTTGAGTAGTTACTTGGGTGGCAGGGAGAGGACTTTTTCTTACTAGATATGTCTTCTTATCCTGTTCTCACACCTGATTGAGAATTTAAGTATTAGAGTTGTGATTTGGAAATAAATGGCTTCAGAAGTCTGCAGGTGTTGCTCTGTTGTCTTGGTGATGTTAGGACGCCAGGCTTATGATGCTGATCTGATTCAGGTTTCTGGTCTCCGGGGGTGAGGAACTGTGACAGTTGCCTAGTTTCCTGAGACAGAGAAAAGTCACTCCCGTGTTAAACTTTCAGCCAGTCCTAATGCTTTCAGTCATGAAACTTATGCAGTACCAACCAGGTAGTTCTGAAACTCTGACTTTCCTGAAACCCCATCTCATAGGGTATTAGCCTCTGTAGGAACTTGCATTCTGATTCTTGTTTCTCTTTCTCTTCTTTTACTTTTCTTCCCATTGAGAATCATCAGACTAAAATAAAGAAGGATAACTTGTTAAAGCCCACCTGCCTAACTATGTGAAATAATCCAAAGTCTGTATGTAACTCGACTCATCCAGATTTTTACACTAATACACATACAAGTCCAAGAAACATTGCATTAGGAAGACTAGTTTTCCTAGTTCCTTTTTACCTCTCACATCCATTAATCTTTACTTTTTAATGACAGATTTTTAATAAATGCTTCTTGGTGCCTAACAGGGTGAGGCATAGTAAGAAGAGCCCCTTGCTTCAATCCTTTCACCGTGGTTCAACTTCTTTTTTTAGGAGAGGTTGGATGATGTAAGATTATATATGATTAAATAACAGGCTGAATACTCCAGAGGGGGAAAAAAGGTTGCTGTGAACAAAATATTCATCTTGCATGTCATTTGGCATTGGCAGCCTGTGTCTTAAGTGATAAAGAAATAATTTGAATTTATGATCATTCATCATGTGAAAACATACATTTCTCCCAGAAACTGTATGAGGACTTTTCCATGAGTAATTCCTGCCATCGAGTCGTTTCTATACCTGAAGTTATGAAAGCGCTCTTGCGTGTATCTGACCAGTACTAAATGCTTTCAAACATAATTTTCTGCTACAGAACCATGCCTACTTTTACTTAGAAAGCAAAGGAATAAGCAGAATTTTTTGTCTTGGGGTTTTTTTGTTGGTGGTGGTGGTTTTGTTTTCCATCTTGTTGGGTTTGGGTTTTGAGGATTTGTTTGGCCAATTGTTTGGTTTTTCCCAGTTTTCCTAGTGACACTAGGTGGCACTACGATGATTTGTTACTCAAAAAATTGTGACTGTTCACTACTATACTGCTATACCCTGCTTTTTGCTGCGATCTGTATTTCAGTTAGGAATTTAATTCCTCCTATTTAGTAGCAGTTCAGTGTTTTGTTTTATTGCAGGTTAATATAGTATACTGTCAGTGTTTGAAACTTTTTAAACTCAAGCTTTTAACAGAAAATATTAAAATATTAGCAATGTAAATCTTTTCTTTTATTGACTGTTTACTCCTTATCAAAATGATCAGTTTTCAGTGATACCAATTCATAATATCTTTCCAGGAATTGGTGAAACAGAAGGTGAAACGTCAGTTGACGAAACAACAAAAATCAGCTGTGAGACGAAGATTACAGAAGGGAGAAGCAAATATATTCACCAAGCAACGGCGAGAAAACATGCAAAATATTAAATCAAGTTTGGAAGCAGCTAGTTTTTGGGGAGAGTAATATATTTAAGACCTTGACTATATTGCACTATGATCCCTTTTTAAGCCACCTTTAGTATTTTTTGGACCAAGGCAGATATATAAATAGGTAAACAAACTTTCTTTCATTGATAAACTTGACTCATTAAATACATGTTTTCTAAAAAATAGATAAGAGTAATTCTCTGCTAAAGCAACACAGTTTTCCGAGTTATTTTTGTTAGGAATATTTGAGTATTTTTTGAAATCTGAATATCACTGTGCTTGTTGTTTCTTTGTTCTCTACCAGTACATTGCTTGGTTTCATATCCCCGCTTTTCCATTTACCAGTGAGAACTTTTAAGCGGGTCTCATTTCTCTCTCCCTCTTTTTTTCTCCTCCTCTGCCTCAGTTTTCGTACTGTTAAAATTGGGTTTATAACTACTTTGTAGTATTGTTTTGAGGACTGTATGAGAATGCACAGAAAGCACTTGGAACAATGCCCAGCACTTTAAAGTGTACCTGGGCATTGGAATGATAGTTATAATGGTGTTTATCTTTCAGAAAATGTGCTAATGACTTTGTGTTTCATTTAGCCACTGGAAGAATTCACTGCCATCTATTTTTTTTAGACTCTAGTATTAAGGATAAGCCAGCAATGTCTGTCTATTTCCATTTCTTAAATTGGTAACATGATAATGAGACCAGAAACTTGAGACAGTCCCACCATGATTTTTTACTGTTTCCGGATTCTGTGCAGCCTGAGCAGAAGTAGACCTAAGGGTGGAGAGGAGTAGAAAGGAGGAGAAGTGAAAAATTCCGATACCCTTAGCTGGGGGAGTCAAGAACATATTTCACATGAAAGTTAACCGATGTAGTTGACCCTTGAACAACATGGGTTTGAGCTGCGAGGGTCCACTTATACACGGATTTTTTTTTTTTTTTAAGTAAATACATACTACAGTCCTGTTTGGTCTGAGCTTGGCTGAATCTGCAGGTGTAGGAGGGCTGACTAAAGTTACAGGTGGATATTTCGCTGCCTTGGGGGTCGTTTCCCCCAGGAAAAAAGGATACATAAGGCATGGTTTCTCCCTCAAAGATTTTATTATCCAGTGAGATGTGAAAATGGGTTCTTAGACACACGTAACTAAAGATAATCCAGCCCCTTCGGCATCAGCATGGCCAGGAAGAGAGATGTCCCCTGCAGTGGAGATGGCCACTAGATGGCACTGCCACCCCACAGTCGCCACCCAGGATGACCCTGAATTGCTTGAATCTGTGGTTACCACTGGCCAGGAGATGTAACAGCAGATTATTTCCCAAGCTTGATAAAGACAGCAGATTCCCTTTAACCTTTGCAAAACTAGTTCTACTGTCCATTCCCAGTAAACCTCTCTGATAAATTCACTTTAATAATAATACAGATGCAAGAAAATGTCAAATCCAAGTCCCTTGATAATGATACTAATTTTGAAAAAATTTACATAGCTTTGAATTTTAGGTATGTCTTTAAATGCAAGTATTCATTTTTTTATAATCTATCTGCTTTCAAACATTTTAATAAAGTTGACAGTGTAACAGAACCACAGACTATTTTAGAATACATTTTCTTATATTAAAAAGTTTCAAAAACAAATTGGAAATGAAACTATATAACTTCACCCTACTCAGTTTTACTCAGTTGATCGGTCTACTTTTGGGTGCCTGTTACCTAACAATCTACAATTTGAGGAACTTAGAAGGCAAATAAAATAAACATAGTTCTTATGTTTAATAGCCTAACATTTCTCATTAGTCAAATAGACAAATTTAATTCTTGGTCCAATCACAATGATTCTTAAAAGATGTTTTTAAGTGACCCTCATTTAGAATTTAGAGATTTTGCCTTATCAGACAAGATGTAACCCTCACATTTTAAAGCATCCATAGTGAACAATCTTCCCTGGTGGCTCAGACGGTAAAAGCATTTGCCTACAATGTGGGAGTCCCAGGTTCAATCCCTGTGTCGGGAAGGTCCTCTGGAGAAAGAAATGGCAACCCACTCCAGTACCCTTGCCTGGAAAATCCGATGGACGGAGAAGCCTGGTAGGCTACAGTCCATGGGGTTGCAAAGAGTCCGACACGACTGAGCGACTTCACTCACGTGTTCAGTGAACAAATAAGAAAAATTTTAAGTCTACTACTACTAATGTAGTGAAAGTATTGTGATTCAAAACACTTGTTGAACCTGGGAGTTTGGGATATAAATCCTGGTTCTGCCACTTTGCTCATGTACCTCCCATATCCTCTCTAACCTCACTTTTTTGATCTGTAAATGAAGACATGTAATGGTGCCCATATCAGGGTTGTTCTGAAGACACAATGAAGCAACACCTTCTAGGAGCTTAGCACAGGATGTGATACATTACAGTCATCCTTTAGCATCCTCTGGGGGTTGGTTCCACGACCACCTGTGGGTATCAAAATCCTCTCTTGTTCAAGTCTCTCGTAAAAGCACAAACACATGGACTCCCTTTCAGCAGTTTCTGCCTCTAAGGATATGGAGAGCTGAGTAGAGTATGTATTACTCAAATGACTTAAAGTTACCAAAAGGGAGAGTCCAAAGGAATCTTTTTTCATGGTGTTTCAGCTCATTTTATCAAGGAGTACAGATGCCTTGCTTGCAGCCTTAAGTTGTCTACTTGGTGTTCCCTTGAAATGAGCTTTTCTAAATAACAAATTTTGTAACTCGGGCTAAGTTTCTGGTGTTGGGAGCCATTGGTCTGCTCTTTGGCGCACAGCTGGCTGGCTGAGCTTTCTCCAGAACCATAAAGATCTTTTAAAAGGTACTAACTGTAAGGTTAGTGTAGCTCAAGATAATCATTCTCTTAGTCAAGCGCTCAGCAAATTTTCTGACAAAACATGGAGTTGCCTAATTTAAAAACTCTGCAGGTAAAGCTGCTGCCTCACAGGTTTAATCAGCTGCTTCCGCAGGATAGAGGGTCGAGTTCCAGGTCTCAGGGAGAGCATTCCCCTGAGCTGTAGCTTTGTTTCATGTTGCAGATTGAGTGCTCTGGGTGGGCTGAGGTTCACCACCTTCCTTCGCCATCGCTCCTCAGAATGACTCCCAAGAGAGCACGGGGCCATCTTAGTTTGACCTTGACGTGCTTTATGAAGTACTGGAACCATCTTTCTCAACTGCATAAGGCTGTGCATTGGTAAGGTGCAGAATACTCACGAGCTGCACAGTTGCATAATAACCAGGAGTGGGAAACAATACTCAAAAGACTAATATTGATGTATTTAACGTTTAAGTTTTTCTCTTAATATTGTAAATAATGATGACATTAAGTAACTGTATAACATGTGGAATCAAGTCATTGTCAGTTTAATCTCATAAATAGGAGCATACCTCATAAATATGTTGTTTAGGATATTTGTCAAGTATTGTGTGCTTCCTTTTAGAAAAAAGTACAAGCACTTAAATGAATCAAAAAAAAAAAACCCTGATTACTGTAACTGTGCGGTTGTTGGTAGAAGAGGTGTCTACCTAAGAGTCCTACATTAGGAAAAAGAAAACGTCCAGTTTTCCAAGCGTTTGGTGTGGTATAAAGTGACATCTGGGGAAGGGGTACACAGGTTTTTTTAATGAAGTTTTTGTTGACTGAAGGTCTCAAAGTAGACTATACTAAAGAGCCTGATACCATGAGTCTAGTGCTGAGGAATTGCTAAGGACAAAAGAAGTGAAATGCCAGAGTGTTCTGGTGAGCTGTCTTGGGCAAGGGGAATTAGGTTAAATGGGTAGACTGAAAGAGCTTGCTGAGAGGAAATCACGCAGAAAATTCAGACGACAGAAATTAAGGTAGTAAGCGTGTTGCACTGTACGTGGAGAAAGGTCGTGTGTGCCAAAAGTTCAAATTAAAGATGATTTTGAAAATTTTTTTTAATTTATTGAAGTATAGTTGATTTGCAATGTTGTGTTCATTGCTGTACGGCAAAATGACTCAGTTATATTTTTTTTTCTTTTTCATATTCTTTCCCATTCTGGTTTATCACAGGATACTGAATATAGTGCTATACAGTAGGCACCTTGTTTAGCCATTGTATATTTATTTAAAAAAAAATAAGTCTAAAAAAAAAAAAAAAATAAAAAAAATAAAAAAATAAGTCTAACTTGATGTATTAGGAAAATGAATGATTTTAGATTTTTAAGCAGTGCAATTATTTGATTTTGAAAAAAGGAGAAGGGGGTGGACCTAAAGGGAACTTTGTCAAAGTTAGAAAGTGGATTGAAGGAAACCTAAAATCTCAAGTGTTAATCCTGTCATCAGCCTAAGTACTCCAACTAAGACAATCTGAACTAGAATCCTATCCTACCAGAGTTTTAGAGTCTTGATTGTCTTATTTTAGAGATAAGAAAACTTTCAGTGTAAACTAACTTCCCCAAAGTCACATTGACTGGATAATTCATGCTAACAGCTAGACAAATGGTAGGAGAAGCAGGTGGTTTAGAGCTTTTCGATTCTCCAAGTGATTAAGCTCCACAGGCTGTGATTTGTCTCCTGATGCCGTGGAGATGCGAGAAAAGACGGTCCTACAGCCAGACCCAGCTTTGAGTCCTGTCTTTCACAAAGTTCCTCCATTTTTAGAAAGTGGTTGGGTTTTTGTTGTTGTTGTTGTTGATTTTTCCGTAACAAGCCTTTGCATCTTCTCACAGGCCCAAGAAAATCCGTGTCAGTAGACTGAAGCCCTGGGTGGAATCTCTGATTGGAGGAGGTGGAAGTGAAGCAGGGTGATACCAAATGAATAGTTCTTCCTTGGGCTCAAGTCTGCTGCAGCACCTCGAGATACACTTCCCTCTAACTTGGTCATTCTCCAGTTTTCAATCTGTGGAAAAATAGCTCCCCTTTCTAGCCCTCCTTCTTTAAACAAATTTGGAAAGAAATAATGTTTCCTCTGTGTCAGCAGGATGCACGCTAAGTGCATTGCTCTGGCGGGGACTGCGTAGGAAGTGAAATGGAAATTACAGTTCACAGTGCGAAATGGATGGGCTTTTATCTTAATGTAAGCATATCCATAAGTATGGCCTGAATTGAACTGAGCGTATACTAATGATTCAGTCTTTACCGGAAGCTTCATCTGAAATACATAGAGCTGTGAAGTTACTGGCTTGCTTGAACCTCACGTTGCCATCAACTGATCTCAGGTTTGTCATTTGTTCATAGCCAAAAACATTTCCCTTGGTTTGTTTTAATCTAATAACTCTTTTCATAGTCTAGATTTTCATTTTAAATTGCTCACTGTTGCAAAGTTTTAAGCATTTTATGCAATTCATACCCAGAAGTGTGGCATTACATTAAGAAAAAAAGGTAGCTAATTAGCCCATGTAAACTGGTGTGTCTCACCCCCCAGCATGCCCGTTACAGAAGACCACATCTCTTCATTTATATAGAGTGGCTCAGAGACTCAAATGGAATTCAGGTAACTCTTTTAAGATCCAGCTGATCATTTTATAGCCATAGCTTATGTAGGTTTTTCCCCACCACCCAAATTTTTGTCCTGGACAGCGGAAAGCAGAGGCAACAGGGGTGGTGGTCCTGTGAGAAAGTGCAGGGAGAGGGAGAGGAACCAATAATCAGATAAAGTTTTCTGGAAGATAAAATATTGTCATAAAGGCCACTGGCAAAGTCCACTCTAACAAGCTAAAAGAAAAAAATTTAACTCTTCTTTCAAAGTACATATTATCCTGGAAGTACAGCAAGCCAGTAGTCACTTCAGTTTCCATAGAACACGTATCTCATGACCCAAGGTTTGGCATCATCATCTCCAGTCTTGTAAATTTGAACGTCCAGATTCTTCCACCTTTTAAAAACTCTGAATTTATCCTGGAACTGTTAACCCGTGAACTAACAAAGTCTTCCCCTAATGATATCTTTGTCCTCCAAAGTACTTCTTACAGAATCAATTGTACTTTAGAGACCAAATACCAGGATAGGGCTGAGAACTTGGTTACACAAAACAACCAGCATGGCGTCGGCTCATTCAGGATCCTCAAATATATTGAAACATAAGGTGCAGGTAAATGAGGGGTTTCCTTTCATTGTGCTTTTTGGTTAAGAGTTGACTGTGACTGCCCTGGCAAAGATAAAGGGCAGTTCACTAGAGTGGTTCTGTCCAGTGGGGAGGGAAATTACTACTTCAGGAAAGCATTTTTCCTAATTTTCTGTAAAAATTAGAGAATATACATTCCTTTAATCTATAAATGGGAGAATTAATTTTCTAGTTATTCATGTAGTTTAACAGATTAATACTTAATACCCTGAATGTAGAAAATATCAATGAACAAATAACCTGAGATAAAGTTCTTTCATGTGGCCTGCGTTTTTAAGCTTCTTTTGTCTGGTAAACTGAAGCTGCCTCTCCCAACTGACCCCTCTCATAAATACCTTCCTTGATGCAAACATTTCATTGGTCTCTTCCCAGCTGAGAGTAAACAAATTAACACTGAGCAGCCATTTCATTCCTTTTATTTATTCCTTCACAGCTACGAGTAAACAAAGTTGATGCTAACCAGCCATTCATCCTACTGGCCCCTTCCTAGTTGAGGCTAAACAAAGCTGACACTGAACAGTCATTAGTCATTACCTCTGCAAAGTCAGTTTCTTCCTGGCCTTGCCCTTTTTCCCCTTCCCCCATACCCCCAGCAACACTACACAGGGCTCTGACCCTCTTTGGCCAACCAGTCATTTCGGACCTTCCAGGTCCCCTTACACATCTCCATTGGAATCTGGAAGGAGCTGCTGCCAATCTTTCCCCACTGTTTTTGTTTTGAATAGTCCTAAATTGGCTCAGGCTCACTTACTGCAAGGAGATCCAGCCAGTCCATCCTAAAGGAAATCAGTCCAGAATATTCCTTGGAAGGACTGATGCTGATGCTGAAACTCGAATACTTTGGCCACCTGATATGAAGAGCTGACTCATTGGAAAAGACCCTGATGCTGGGAAAGATTGACAGTGGGAGAAGGGAATGACAGAGGGTGAGATGGTTGGGTCCAACACGATGGACATGAATTTGAGTAAACTTTGGGAGTTGGTGACAGACAGGGAAGCCTGGCATGCTGCAGTCCAAGGGGTCGCAAAGAGTTGGACACGACTGAGCAACTGAACTGAACTGACTCTTTGGAGTTGGCATACGTTGTGCTAACATCATTCAGGACCTGTCTTCCCACCAATTGCACTATAGCCTCATCTGCAGACCTGCTCTCCTGTTTGACTTTCCCCATCTTCCTCCCCCAGGGCTAGGCACTGCGTGAAGTGACACCGCCAGCAGAAGAAGGGAGATACTTCCTGTTTTAACTGAAGATGATTCTTTGTTGCATTTATTCTGTTTAACTGATGGCTTGCCTCCTTATCAGTTTTACCTGTAATGAGCTAGTAAACAAGAGGTTACTCATCTGTATTATTAACCATCCTCGCTGGGAGCTTAGTACATGCTGTGGCACTCGGCCTTCCCCTTTTACCACTGGCTGATAAGTTTTGAACACTGAATATATCAGTTGTATGCCATTTCTCAGTCTTCTAAGTGGTATTCTTAACAGGATTTCTAAAAACATCATTTTGTATTTTAACTGTAGTCATCTACCCTGTTTTACTAATTGTGCTTTTGGCATATGACTAGAGATGGTGAGATCTGATGTGTGAACCATAGAATCTGTACTAACATGGGCGCACAGCACAGGGGCTTCTCAGGCTCTTTCATCTTCATCAGGTGCTTTCTACATCAGAGAGGGAATGGTGAGAAACCGAGTTGTTTTTCTAGACTTCCGCAATAGTGCTTTAAGGAAGGTGAGAAGTCTTTAAAGGGAATATGCAAAGACTTCAGACTAGACCTAATGAAAAAGAAGAAACTATACTATCCAACTGGAATGTTGTATATCCACCTTTCTAGAATTCCCTTGTTTTATATTATTTCTTAAAATAGAACCCATTAGAGATCATGATTTTTTTAATGTCTTTGCAAAGCTGTTTTGGGGTTCTCTAAGCAGTGGAGAGTGAAAAAGTTGGCTTAAAGCGCAACATTCAGAAAACGAAGATCATGGCATCCAGTCCTATCACTTCACGGGAAATAGATGGGGAAACAGTGGAAACAGTGTCAGACTTTATTTTGGGGGGCTCCAAAATCACTGCAGATGGTGATTGCAGCCATGAAATTAAAAGACGCTTACTCCTTGGAAGGAAAGTTATGACCAATCTAGATACTGTATTCAAAAGCAGAGACATTACTTTGCTGACTAAGGTCCGTCTAGTCAAGGCTATGGTTTTTCCAGTGGTCATGTATGGATGTGAGAGTTGGACTGTGAAGAAGGCTGAGCGCCAAAGAATTGATGCTTTTGAACTGTGGTGTTGGAAAAGACTCTTGAGAGTCCCTTGGACTGCAAGGAGAGCCAACCAGTCCATTCTGAAGGAAATCAGCCCTGGGATTTCTTTGGAAGGAATGATGCTAAAGCTGAAACTCCAGTACTTTGGCCACCTCATGTGAAGAGTTGACTCATTGGAAAAGACTCTGATGCTGGGAGGGATTAGGGGCAGGAGGAGAAGGGGACAACAGCGGATGAGATGGCTGGATGGCATCACTGACTCAATGGACGTGAGTCTGAGTAAACTCCAGGAGTTGATGATGGACAGGGAGGCCTGGCATGCTGCAATTCATGGGGTTGCAAAGAGTCGGACACGACTGAGCAACTGAACTGAACTGAAGCAGATGTTCGGGCTTCTCAGGTGGCTCAGTGGTGAAGAATCCATGGATTCCTGGGTCAGGAAGATCCTCTTAAGAGGGGGGTGGTCACCCACTCCAGTATTTTTGCCTGGGAAATCCCATGGGCAGAGGAGCCTGGCAGCCTACACTCACTGGGTGGCAAAGCCTCAGACACATTTAGCAACTGAAAAACAGCGGCAAGCAGATTCTCATAGTTCACCTTTTTAGAAAAATCTTTGGAGGTTGAAGACAGGTTTTAATAAAGGCTTACCCTTCCTTCTAGTTAGCATTAATGGTACCTTTGATTTCACCCTATGAATATGTGTTGCTTTTTATTGATGAAGGGATACAAAGTTGACTATGGAAACAAAAGTGATCTTTATGAAAACGATCTAGCTTTTAGGAAATAAATCTATGACTTTCCAGAAGCTTAGAAAATGTATGTTAATATTTGTGCTCATTTGCAATGTAGCCATAGAGTCACAGATGTTGGATCTAAAAGAGAGCGTCTGGCACAAACCCCTAATTTTTTAGATGAGGATTCCAAGTCCCAAGAAGATGAGTGACTTTCTCAAAGTTACACAGATAACAAAAATCAAATCCCAGATCATATTAATACCAAATTCAGTGTTCCTTCCACCACCTTACACATCTAAAGTACTACTGGAATTAAATTTAATCCCATAAAAAGTCCATTATTGGTTGAAATCCCAGCATTAATCATTTCTAATTTTTCTGCTTTTAGATTATCAGTCGTCTTTGAGAATGCTGTCCTTTTTTTTGTTGTTGTTGTTGTTCTTCCAATGGGAATGTTTCCAATTCAGTTATCACACTGAAAATATTATGCATCCATTTATACTTCATGTCCAATCAGTATATAATAGTTTTTAATCTACAAGCCATCCAGTTTCTCTTAAATTATAAACTAGATGGCAAGGACCTTGATGATTTCATATTACAGCGCATGTAAAGTACACCTATGTCTTTCAATTGATTTTCTTTATAATATCTTTGCACTCTGGGGCAGCCCTTGTGGGATATACATATTCCTGTGGGCATTTACTAAGTGACAGTCCTTATAATAGGAATTACTATTCTAGCCTCATTCCTTCTGTTTCCTTTTATTAAGCCCACCCCTTCTACCAACTAGCTGAAGAAACTGATCACATTGAAAACATTTTATATAGTCTTTCAAGGACTGCATTCAGTTAATCATATGGTACAACATGATTATGGAATCTGGAAACTGGAAAGCAATCTTTTGTGCCTACCCTGGAAAAATACTTTAAATAAAAGTAAAGAAGTCCTCAATAATCCTTCAACTAACATAGGTTACAGCCACTGAAATCAGTTCTTTTATATCTGGTGTAAAACCTTATTACTGTAGTGGAACTCTATGACATGTCTCCTATGAAACGACTGTTTAATAATGTGAGCAATGTAGGACCTCAATAGAAAAAGCAGCTTTGTTTTCTTCAGATGTTTTTATAACCACCTATATTCTCTGAAACATATATTTTTACATCTCCTGGAATTTTTAGTATAAAAACTTATCATGAAGAGAAGTGAATGATATCAGAATTCATTAAAATCAATCTCGGGAATGATTTGCCTTGAAGGATAAAGAGGGAAACAAATGTTCCCAGGCAAAGCCAAAAGACAGACTATGAAATTTTACTTGCCACTGCCCATCAAAAGTGACTATAATTTGGGTGGATGAAAAAATTAAACACTTGGCTCCCAAAGAGATGCTCCTGAATTCAAACGGAAAGCATAATCTAGAGCCTGGCTACATCCACAATCTTTATAGCACTTTTTCTCTACCAAAGAAGAGTTTAGATTATATGGATTCTAAGCTGGAAATTCCTTTGCTACTAAGGAAACTTTCTTGAGAAATCATCTTCCTGATTCTATGTACCCGAAGACAGCACATCAGGAGATGAATGACCAAAAGAAATATCAAACTCAGAAAACTGCACACCATTCAGGCAAAATCTGGTTGGAGAGGAAGGCTGTTCGCATGATTAGTGAGCTTCCCCAGCTAGCCTGTAGGTGGGTGTGTTTAACAGAACGAAGCAATGGGAACCCGCCTGTCAGCCAGCCTTTAGAGCTAATTAGCTCAGCATACAACAAAGATAAGTGAGCCTGGGAGGAGGGCCCCCTGAGGGGTCTTTAGATTCTGGGAAATGTCTGATTGGCAGATGTTAAAAGAGATTCTTTGGTAATCCTGTGCATCAATGAGCTGCACAAATTCAGACCAGGACTGCAAGAATCCAGGCATGAGGGCACTGTGCAGCAGGCTCGCACAGGCAGACACAAGATGGACAGAACCTTGGAATCCCTGAGACACATCATTGCCCAAGTCTTGCCTCACAGAGACCCGGCTCTGGTCTTCAAAGACTGTAAGTACTGCAGGGGAAAAAGTTTTTTTAGACTTTTTTAGAAAATAGTCCTAAATGTCTAGTCACATCTTATTTAAGTATGTTTTCTCCTAAATCTCTCTAGTCGTGTGCTGTGGTCTAAGTGGTATTTAACTTGTTCCTGACTTCAGTCAGGAGAATGATTTCATTTCACCTACGGGTATCAGTCGCTGGGTTATTTTTTGCAATGATACATCTTGCTAACCGTTTAGAAGTCTGTCCTAAAGTCTAAGACTTGCCTCAGACTTGATGAACTTTTCCAGATGCTCTTTAAAATAAATCAAAGCTGATTGGTACTAGGATTAAAACAAAAAATAACTTGAAGACGATAATAAGATATATCCCCTTTTAAACCTGTTTAGTCCTCCATGCCATGTATTAGTTTTGTTAAAAAATGTACTGTGTTTGAACTGTTTTGTTGCAAACAAAAGTTAACAATAAATCACCGCTGAGCTCTTAAATTTTGATAACAAATGATAACACTTTAGTTAAAAGGCCAATAAAATAAGATGTCTTCCCACCTCTACAACAACACGTTCCCCCTACACACACACACACACACACACAAACTAAACAACTATGCAGGGCAGAGTTATTTCAAAATCTTTTTTTAATGATTATGAAAAATAATTCAATCAAGATTTCCAATTCTGGCAATACTATTAAACCATTTGTCATGTAACTTTGTTTCTGGAACCAATTTGACTTCCTGCTGCTGCAAGACAGACTATCTTCGCCTTGTATCTTATCTACAGTGGGGTTCATATTACAAAGGGCTTCTGAAACAGAACTTTGCTATGGAGCTGCCCAAAAGGTAAAATGCATATGGAATTTTTTTTTTTAACTTCAATAAGTTACAGCTTTCTTCTTTGGGAATCTCATATGTTTGTCTCCATCAAAACATCAATGGTTTGGATTTTTGCTTTCTGATTGCTGAATAATGTTCGTTTCCAGATGTCCTTTTAGTTTATATTTCTCATATGTGTGATGAAGAAATGTTAGGCAATTTTATTCTATAAAATATTCTTCCTAGAAATTAAATTGTAACCAATTTGCCCTCTAAGGCATAAAGTGAAAAATCTGCTCTTTCTTTTTTCTTTCTTCCTTTATTTCTCTCTTGTTCTCTTGGTTTCTTAATTTTCTTGCTTTCTTTTAAATACTATTTTCAAGCATGTGTCAATAGCTGTGTTAGAACTAACAAAAATCTCTCCCCACCCCCTCCCGTCTAGCCTGGAATCTATTCAGGTTTGGCATGTTTTTTAAGTGAAGAGGCAAGGAAAGACTGCATACCTCCTACCATAGCACTGAACTCACTAGTGAAGGGCAAAAGGGCTCTCCACCTAAGACTTTGGATAAATTGTAGAGGACCAGGGATCTTGCGCTGAGGGTTTGGATAGTGGAAACAGTAAAAAGAAATAGAGGTAAAATGTTTCACTGAGTTCATTGTGAATTTAAGAAACTTCATCTGAAATTATATGGACCACTTTCTGAATCCAAATAAATCCCGGCAGCTGTTTACGGTTTACCAGAGAAAATAAGATAGAAAAGGGTTAAAATAAAATGTAACTCATGCCCTGTCATCCAGGCCTTTGTGGAAACTCTTTTATGTGGCAAAGAAAAGAAGTGTCACACATTTTGTTTATTAACACGGAACTTAAATTTAATCAGAGAGTATTGCCTGCGTACCCTAGAATGGGCTGACACTCTGCGACTGCTTGCAAGGCTTAATAGGCGTGAATTTTAACTACCAAGCCTCTCCCTTCAGGTGTTTCTAATCTGAAAAAGGACTAAATGAAAGTAAGCCAAATGGCAGATTTCTGTGCCAGGGATTTTTTATGTTATCGAAACATCCAACCACTCACCATCCTAGTGGAATAAATGGGAACAGGTTCACTTACTTGCTGAGGCAGACTTCACAAGGGCCTGTGCCGTGCCTTGGCAGCCTACCATGCATATGCCAGGGTTTAGCACATGGACTCATTTTCTTTGGCACAGCCGTAAGTTGCTACCACTGCACGCCTGCTTTACCCGGCCTGTAAAAAGTCACTATCAACCTGAAGAGCAGGTTCTAAACGGCCTCCGCTCCTCTAGTCACTCCTGGCTCCTTTTCCCCCCACCCCAGGCCAGCCTTTTTTTGCCAAAAGGGAAGAACTGAGCACCTCAGCACATCACTGCCAACTCCATAAGAAAAATTACTACCTTGCTTTCCTGCAAGATGAAAAGCCAGTTCAATGATGTTTGAAACCATACACAGTTGAACAAAGGAGCATAGAAAAATAATAACATTCTAACTGTGTTTTTCTAAATTTCTCTTCTGTAAATGCAAAGGTAGTTTTGTTTTTTTTTTTAATCTTTTTATTCTTCTAAAACATAGAATACAAGAGAGGTACATTTGATTAATTTGTTTTCCTCACTTGGCTTTCAATTTGTATAAAAACAAGCAATAGTAAATTGAATTTTCTCTTCAAGTTGGTCAGGAAAAGTACCCAGAGAGTTTTCTGGTCTGAGACCAATGCACATGGGGATAGTTATATTCATTTAAAGAAATAAAATATGAATGCTTTTCTCAGCCAAGGAGGTCCTCCACGTGGCATTTTGTATTGCATTAAATCTCTAGTTTATTTTAGGCAAGGTGTTCATCTGATAAAAGTTGTAATTTATTTTCTTTCCTGAAAGGAAATGAATTTCATGACACTTTCCGCCTTTTCTCTATTTCGAGTTTCAAATGAAAAATAATGGAAAAAAATGAGGTGGTCTCTAGGTTTGTGATTTGTTCATCTAAGCTGACACGGGACTGTTCTCCACTGCCTGAATGTCTCCACTTTGTAACAGGTATCTCCAGAGTCTGTACCACCCAACAGAATCTCTTTGCAGAGGAAGTAAGGCATATGTCCATGTTGCCTTCCATTCTTGGCTTTGTGCAGCATCCAGTTTCTTTTCTTGTGTCATGCGTCACAACCTAAGATGAGCTATCCTGAAAGCAGCCTTTGTCAGCTTTCTTGAGTTTGTGTGAAATCTTACTATCTGTTGGCAGTAGTTTAACAGATTCTCACATGCTTGCCCAAAGGAAGTCACCACCCCCTGATTTCAAGATGTCTTTGTGTTCAGATCCTATCCTGTTAGCTCTTCAAATTGCAAGAGCATCATAAGCTTATCTGCCATCTTTGGGATCTTTCTTCATGCATCATTAGTAATGCTAGGATGTCAAGTCCTCATCCTATGATTAAGACACTATGCTAAGAATGTTTATTCTTCACAGCATGTCAATAATGTAGGTACTATTGTGATTTATAGAGAGAGAAGTGAAGTTGCTGGAGCTTAAGGTGGCCTGCTGAAGGCCTCACCTAATGAAATGATACAGCCAGGATTCAAACTCTATGCTCCAACTTCTCACCTTTAACTGAAACAAGACGTTGCCTCTCGGAAGAGTTATGTGGCTCCGTCATTTCTGCTGTCATGGCAGTGTCTGTCAGGAAAACAGAGGTGGGACTGAAATGGACCTTTCTGGGTATTTGGAGAGAGTCCATTAAATAAGCTTATCTGAGTGGCAGTGTAATAGGGGAGTGAGAGGGGAAGGGAATTTTTGAAGAGAGAGAACAGTCTGCCGATAGGCAGATCGGGCAATACAAGAACAACGCATCAAGGAAGGTGGCGACAAGGCTGAGAAGGCAGGTGGAATCACACCGCAGCGTAGGCAGCAGGGAGCTGTTGGAGTTAACGGTGATCCTAGATTAGTTCTGAAAGCGTGGGGCATTATGTTGTATTGGGGGAAAGATTATATTGACATCTGTTGAAGGTACACTTCCTGATAGCAAGTTGGGGAGAATTGCAGCTTTTTTACAGCAAGAATCCTTTTGCCCATTCAGGCAAGATACAAGAGTTGTAAACATGCCTATAGGGAGAAACCACTTTCACTAAATAAAGCCAAAATTATGACAAACTTTCTCCGATAGTTACAAACTATCTTAGTTGTCACTGAAACCCCGAGAATGTGTTGGTTTCTAGCACTGATTTATAAAGTGATGTGTTAGATTTCACTAATGTTCCCCAAAATTTTGCAATGAAAACAAATTTAGGTGGAACCTTTACTAAACATTGCACAATGAGAAGAAAAATTTGTCACATATTTAAAGTTTGTTAACTCTTCCATCTGAGGAGACACTTTTCTGTATGAAAGCTTATATTTATCCCAGTTAGGTGAATACTTCAAAAAGTACATTTTTACCCTTTGGAAAAATTGGACCAGACTATAGACCTATTAAAAGTGTCTTAGTAATCGTGATCTGGCTGTATAGAATGCAAGAGAGGAAAAATTCTCAAGAGTCAAGTATTTTCCCCGCCCCATGCTTTTTAGCATAGTTATCTGAAATCTATAAATTTGATGATACATTTATGGTTTCTGCATTTCACGTAAAGGAATGGAGTAGGAAGTGAGAGATAAAGGCCCTTGTGCAGTAAAATCCCTCCACGTATTGCATTGCATTCCACCACAGAAAGTGTGCTGGAAAGAGCATGGTTAAAACACAAAAAACAAAAACCTCTACTTCTTGCTAGCTCATTTTGGATTAATGACTACATCTTAATTACAATAATTTGAACTCTGATAATTTTAGCATCTAAACTGTGGATGCCTGTTCTACTGAAGAAGCCTATTCAAATGCTAGTTTTACTTTATTGTAGGATACAACTCTTGTTATTTTGACTTATTTCAAGAGAAAAATGCAGATTTCAGTTCAGCTATCTGTGGCATAAGCACTGTTCTCTTCTCCTTTTTTCAGTAAAGATACATTTGGCAGAGTTTAAATAGTAATAGTGCCGAGGAAAATTTTTCAAAATGGAAAAAAAAGAAGAGTCTTCTTGATCACTTAATGGCAACATCTGTCTTAATACATTTATTTCTTAATATATAAATAAGATTTAACAAATCAAAAAGAATATTGATTGACACCAATCCTGTGATCAAGTCTGGTGCTTCTCCATGGTCTGCAGTCTCATCTCACCATAGGCTTCTTTTTTTAACAGTTAAGATTTGTTAGCCTGAGCTCAACTTTAACAACTTCTGAAACTCATGTGTTAAGTTACAGCCCATAATACGATACAGCTGCACAAGGGTGAGTTTCTAAGTTATGATTTTTCTGTTTAAATGATACGGTTTTACTGATTATGTGCTACAGATTGATTTAAGAAATGTAAGACAACTTTAGAAGCCTTTCATAAAAGAATCTTCTTTATTGAATACATTTCATGTTGACATTTTAACCCCAAAGGCTCTTATTCCTTTTCTTCCATGTTCAAATGCTCACATCAGTTTAATCTGTCAAGGTAGTTTTTAAAACTCCTATTTTAAAAGAAAAAGGGGGAAAAAAGAATCCTACTGAAAGTTTAATAATGACAAAATAGGCAATTATTACAGTCCCTGTCGTTTTCTACATTCTCTCTCTGGTGTCCCTGGAATCCTGTTTGCATTATGGTTCCGCTTTGTTTTTCCCTTCCTCTGCAATGATGATCAGTTGATCCCTATTTTGATCCCACCGCATTACACAGCTGTGGGAACCCATCATTTAGTCGCCGCTCCTTTGGCACTTACGGGCTGCACAGTGTAGTTTACATTTTTCGCACAGGGCTCTGCCCCATGAGTTATAGTTTTGCTGGCATGTTTTTTCCACATCTCAGTTGCAAGTCCCAGGAGGGCAAAGCCGTAGCTTGACCTCTATGTAGCCACCAGAGGCATCCCTCACAGGGCCAAGCACCTAGCAGGTGTGCAACAGACTTTTTTGGTCGGTGATTCACTGGTTTTCTCCCTCTCAAAAAGGAGGAAGACTTTTCCCATTGTCAGGTGAAATGTGATGAGATAAATGGTACTGGGACTTCCTAAGCCATCATCCATTGACGCCTTAATCACAGCCTAGTTGCACAGTGTCCAGTGGACAGCTCTGTGAGACAGGAGGGCGCATCTTCAGAAGAAGAAGGTGTTCTGAAAATAAGCACAGCCACCTCAGACGACTTCCCCAGAGTGCTGTCTCAGGTGGACCTTGGTATTCTGATATCACTCAGTCAGGTCCAACTCTTTGTGACCCCGTGGACTGTAGCCCGCCAGGGTCCTCTTTCCATGAGATTCTCCAGCCAAGAGGACTGGAGTGGGTAGCCATTTCCTTCTCCAGTGGATCTTCCCAACCCAGGAATCAAACCCAGTTCTCCTGCATTCCAGGCAGATTCTTTACCATCTGAGCCACCCGGGAAGCCCCTGGCCTTGGTAGAGCAGCCCAGATTATCCCATACACCACACTGGCAGTATGGTATTCAGATCGCCAGTTCTTATTTTCCTTCTCTCATCTACCCTCAACTCTGAATCACCAGAGGCTGTGTACATCAAGCTCTTTAGGGCTGAACTCTGTCTGTGCCTTGTACAAAAACCCAGTTAAATAGCTGTGGCAGGGTCACAGATAGCTTTCGTAGAATGACTATACCAGGGGAAAGTTCATGACATACCTAAAGTCGCATTTGCACAGATTTGACCACTTTAACTAAACAGAACTGGTCAGCAAAGCAATAGCATTTGCTCTTTTGTTTTCTTGGACCTCTGGTTGTTATCTAAAGTCAACAGTCTTACAAAGTCTCTCTCTTTTCTAAAATAACTGGCATACAATTGCTTTACAGTGTTGCGTCAGGTGCTGCTGTGCAACCAAGTGAATCAGCTCTGCGTATTCTCACAGCCCCACCCACCCCGCCCCACCTGGCTAGGTCACCGGAGAGCACCGGGCGGAGCTCCCTGTGCTGCACTGCAGATTCCCACTAGCTAGCTATTTCACACATGGTCGTCTATTTATGTCAAACCTAATCTACCAATTCATCCATTCTACACTCCCTTTCCTTCTCCTGCTGTGTCCACATATCTGTTCTCTACATCTGTGTCTCTATTCCTGCCCTGGACCTAGGTTCCTCTGTTCTGTTTTTCTAGATCTCACATACATGTGTTAATACAGGATATTTGTTTTTCTGTTTCTGACTTACAGTGCAAATGCAATGCCCAGTGGTACGTGGGAAAGATATATACTTCCTAGTTGCTTAGGCAGATTACATCAGGTTTTTAGTCTATGTAGCTTTTGTGATTGGATGACATCATCTGAACCATGATGTACATGAAAACCGCACTTGGGAGTTCAAGTGCTGCCTTTTAAGTGTGGTATATTTAATGACCTTTTATTTTGTCTTTGTGATTCCATCTTGTTCCTTGATATTCTCTCTTTTAAAAAGTTACCTTCTTAAAAAGTTACCCTGTACTTCCAAGGATTTTTTTTTTTAAGTTTCATTTAACACAAGGAGCCTGGCCTGGTGCTCTGGAGCTCTGGAGCTCCTAGAGCTAGGAGGCAGAAGGGAGGAGATAGATAGATAGATAGATAGATAGATAGATAGAATTATGACTGATTCATGTTGTTGTATGTCAGAAACCAACACAACATTGTAAAGCACTTATCCTCCAATAAAAAAGCGTTATTTAAATTTCTCCCCCAAATGATTTCTAGCTCGTCAATTTTAAATTCTAAAGCTGAAAATTAAAGCAAAGAGAAGGATGTAATTTTTTTTTTTCGTATATTTTGGAGAGTCTTCCAAGAGGTTAATTTTGTAAAGCAACCCAAAAGATTTAATTCCCTCAGAAAATGTGTTCAGGATGGAGAACAGGGACCAGATCAGAAGAAAAGAAAAAGGAAACAAAAGAAGAAATATGATCAGCTGCCCAACTGCTGCAGGAGCTAGGCACTGACTCTGGAGAACAACTGAAAGAAAAGTGCTAATGCTGGGAACAAAGCAAGCCTCTAGGCTGTCTCATATCTGTGTGTGGTTGTGGCTACCTGTGAGAGAGTGTACAGAAAAGAAGACGCGGCCCAAGTTTCTTACATGTTGTACACGACACATAACCAGTGTCAGCAAGATTCCGTTAGCCTGATCAGGACTTGCCAGAGCCTGAGATGGTTATAAATGTTTAGACAGCTGGCTCTGTTGGTCACTGTCCTGGTGTTTGCCAAGCCAAGCACAAGACCTAAAGGAACCCAATTTTGCATGAATGTCAAATTGGTAAGATGCCTTGAGCTTGCTCCTTAAATTATTTGGGAATCCTTTTCCTGCTTCTCCTCAAGAAAACTAGGGGATCACATTTACAAAAACAAGGTATACGTGATTGAATTGCTAGAAAAGAAAATGCTGTTCATTTTATTTAAAAATATCACCTGCTAAGAGTAATTTATAGTTAAAGATTATATTAAAACATTACGTACCATAAATCTATCTGTTTGGAGGCAGAGAATCAATTTGAAACTATGTTTCTCATCTTGAAAGCCTCTAACTGGTTTATCCTAAAATGGTAGCCTTTCCAATTTCTTAGTTTTTGGCAAAGGAAATTTTTACCCAGCTAGAATTTTTGCTCATGTAAGGCATAAAGAAATAGGCTCTTTTTTTCTGATAGATTTATGACATGCTTTTAAGATCCCTTATTGCTGACAAATGACTGTCTTTCCAGTCAGGACTTACCTCATATTAGGTAATTGAACTGGGCAATGAACTATAATGTTTCTACTTTCCCGAAGCGTAAGAGTTATTAACATTAATTTGAAATAAGCATTAGTTCCTTTCTGTAGTTTTTCCTAAGAGCAGGTCTGTTACCATTAGCATTCATTAGAAAGTGAAAAATTGGACAAACATCCGTGTTTCCAGATTTTGAGACATGTAGTATTTCTTCCCTTTATTTTTTGACTATTATGAAGCTTTGACTTTACCAGTGAATGATATTAAAAGAGTTTTCTCATTTCCATCTCTGAATTCTTCACATATCTTAGACACAAATTAAATAGCCCAACGTGTACAATTAGAGAATTTTCAGACATGAGACTATTTTCAGAGTGTTTAATGATATGGTTTCCAATCTAGGAACAGTCAGTTTCAAAGATGCAATGTGCAAGCACATAATCATGCCCTTTCCTTTCTTCCTTCACCTTCTCCAACCAAAAATAATAGCTAACCCTCTAGTGTTTACTATGCGTGAAGCTCTATTCTGAGCATTTTCCATTTTAAGCTTTACAGCAACCCTGTAAATACTGCCTTTTACAGACAGAACAGAGGCACTCAGTAGGTATCTTCTCACAGGAGAGACCAGATTCAGACCCAGGCATTCTGACTCCAGTTCAGTTCAGTTCAATTGTTAAGTCGTGTCCGACTCTTTGCGACCCCATGAACCACAGCACTCCAGGCCTCTCTGTCCATCACCAACTCCCGGAGTCTACCCAAACCCATGTCCATCCAGTCAGTAATGACATCCAACCATCTCATCCTCTGTTGTCCCCTTCTCCTCCTGCCCCCAATCCCTCCCAGCATCAGGGTCTTTAAAAATGAGTCAACTCTTTGCATCAGGTGGCCAAAGTATTGGAGTTTCAGCTTCAACATCAGTCCTTCCAGTGAACACCCAGGACTGATCTCCTTTAGGATGGACTGGCTCCAGAGTCCTAGCTTTTAACTACCAATATAAACTGCCTGCCTATTGATAAAATGGGGAGAGACAAGATGCAGTACACATTTCATTGATTTTGAACCAAAACCTCTACTTGAGGACTCTCCTATAACAGACTCTATAATCCATGGCACATTTACGTCTTCTGAATCTCAGAATTCCCATATGAAAACATAGGTCATGTGTCCCTGTTGGCATCTCCATCCTGCCCAATCTATGGAAATGACAAAATCTAAGTTTTTAGGATTCATGGACTTAACATTCCAGGTTTCTATGCAATAACGCTGAAGAAGCTGAAGTTGAACGGTTCTTTGAAAACCTACAAGACCTTTTAGAATGAACACCCAAGAAAGATGTCCTTTTCATTGTAGGGGACTGGAATGCAAAAGTAGGAAGTCAAGAAACACCTAGGGTAACAGGCAAATTTGGCCTTGGAATACAGAATGAAGCAGGGCAAAGACTAATAGAGTTTTGCCAAGAGAGCGCACTGGTCATAGCAAACATCCTCTTCCAACAACACAAAAGACTCTACACATGGACATCACCAGATGGTCAAAACCAAAATCAGATTGATTATATTCTTTGCAGCCAAAAATGGAGAAGATCTATACAGTCAGCAAAAATAAGACCGGGAGCTGACTGTGGCTCAGATCATGAACTCCTTATCACCAAATTCAGACTGAAATTGAAGAAAGTAGGGAAAACCACTAGACCATTCAGGTATGACCTAAATCAAATCCCTTATGATTATACAGTGGAAAGTGAGAAATAGGTTTCAAGGACTAGATCTGATAGATAGAGTTCCTGATGAACTATGGACAGAGGTTCGTGACACTGTACAGGAGACAGGGATCAAGACCATCCCCATGGAAAAGAAATGCAAAAAAGCAAAATGGCTGCCTGGGGAGGCCTTACAAATAGCTGTGAAAAGAAGGGAAGTGAAAAGCCAAGGAGAAAAGGAAAGATATAAGCATCTGAGTGCAGAGTTCCAAAGAATAGCAAGGAGAGATAAGAAAGCCTTTCTCAGCGATCAGTGCAAAGAAATAGAGGAAAAGAACAGAATGGGAAAGACTAGAGATCTCTTCAAGAAAATTAGAGATACCAAGGGAACATTTCATTCAAAGATGGGCTCAATGAAGGACAGAAAAGGTATGGACCTAACAGAAGCAGAAGATATTAAGAACAGGTGGCAAGAATACACAGAAGAACTGTACAAAAAAGATCTTCACGACCCGGATAATCACAGTGGTGTGATCACTCACCTAGAGCCAGACATCCTGGAATGTAAAGTCAAGTGGGCCTTAGAAAGCATCACTACGAACAAAGCTAGTGGAGGTGATGGAATTCCAGTTGAGCTCTTTCAAATCCTGAAAGACGATGCTGTGAAAGTGCTGCACTCAATATGCCAGAAAATTTGGAAAATTCAGCAGTGGCCACAGGACTGGAAAAGGTCAGTTTTCATTCCAATCCCAAAGAAAGGCAATGCCAAAGAATGCTCAAACTGCCGCACAATTGTAATCATCTCACACGCAAGTAAAGCCTCTTAATGAAAGTGAAAGAGGAAAGTGAAAAGTTGGCTTAAAGCTCAACATTCAAAAAATGAAGATCATGGCATCTGGTCCCATCACTTCATGGGAAATAGATGGGGAAACAGTGGAAACAGTGTCAGACTTTATTTTGGGGGGCTCCAAAATCACTGCAGATGGTGATTGCAGCCATGAAATTAAAACACACTTAC
>SJYQ01002097.1:79398-166540 GCA_006410935.1 Redunca redunca | reverse complement strand
GTTTTTCCAGTAGTCATTTATGGATGTGAGAGTTGGACTGTGAAGAAAGCTGAGCGCCAAAGAATTGATGCTTTTGAACTGTGGTGTTGGAGAAGACTCTTGCGAGTCCCTTGGACTGCAAGGAGATCCAATCAGTCCATTCTGAAGGAGATCAGTCCTGGGATTTCTTTGGAAGGAATGATGCTTAAAGCTGAAACTCCAGTACTTTGGCCACCTCATGCGAAGAGTTGACTCATTGGAAAAGACTCTGATGCTGGGAGGGATTGGGGGCTGGAGGAGAAGGGGACGACCGAGGATGAGATGGCTGGATGGCATTACTGACTCGATGGACATGAGTGTGAGTGAACTCCGGGAGTTGGTGATGGACAGGGAGGCCTGGTGTGCTGCTATTCATGGGGTCGCAAAGAGTCAGACATGACTGAGTGAACTGAACTGAACTGAAGTGTTTAGGATAAAAGCCCTCTGAGAGGTTTCATGCTCCTTCCTTCCAGGTTGCCAAAGGAGCAGTCTTCTTCCTCCATCTCCTACCCACCCCTTGTAGATTTTTCTGCCCAAGCTCCTACCAGAGAAACTTTTTCCTGGGCTCACCCAGACGCATGAGAGCAATCACATATTTTTTCATGTGCTTGTGCCCTTGTTTTTCATGAATGGAGCCTCTACAGACAGCACAGCACCTCAAAGACAAGGGAAAAGGAAATCTGTGCCCCTGCCTTTCTCACCCACTTGCATAAGACTTGGGCACTGGAACAATATAATTAATTTCCAGCTATTAAAAGAAGCAAAGTCCCCTTGCCCTGTTGCTTATCAATTACCCCCTTTTTCATGGCAAACTTTCCTATCACTCCCACACACAATTTCTCCACTGAGGCATTACTATTTTCCCTCCTCTCTTTGTCAAATGCCACTCTCACTTTTGGGGGGAGCATGGTTTCTACCCCCTTCCCCATCCTGGTTTAAATCTCATGTTTCTGAGGAGGTTCAGCTTAGGCTCTCCTCCTCTACACAATTTTTTCTGTCCTTTTCAGTCAACATTTATCTACTTTTCCCCTTCAATGTACTTAGTTCAGCTCAGTTCAGTCGTGTCCGACTCTTTGCAACCTCATGGACTGCAGCACTCCAGGCCTCCCTGTTCATCACCAACTCTCGGAGTTTACCCAAACCCATGTCCATTGAGTCCAGTGATGCCATCCAACCATCTCATCCTCTGTCATCCCCTTCTCCTCCTGCCCCCAATCCCTCCCAGCATCACGATCTTTTCCAATGAGAACTCTTCGCATGAGGTGGCCAAAGTACTGGAGTTTCAGCTTCAACATCAGTCCTGCCAATGAATATTCAGGACTGATTTCCTTTTGGATAGACTGGTTGGATCTCCTTGCAGTCCGAGGGAATCTCAAGAGTCTTCTCCAACACCACAGTTCAAAAGCATCGATTCTTCAGTGCTCAGCTTTCTTTATAGTCCAACTTAGTTATCATGCCATAAATTTTAGAGCTCTAAATATTGCCTTAAAATCATTTCTGTTACACAATGTAGCAGTCTAATATTTTGTTAACAAATTATTTCTGCAATCAAACTGTAAATCTTTATGTGCAAAGGCCTATTTTGACCTTTTTTTTTTTTTTTGACTCTATGCCATCAAGGTCAGGGTCCCCAGATAGACCAGGGCCTCATTGCTGGTTAATTGTGTGTTCTGTTCCACTGATCCCAGAGAGACTACTTTCAAATCCTTTTCAACACTATGCTCCAGGCAGTCAACATAATTGGAGAACTGATACTTTAAGACAAAATTACTTAGATCTCTGTTCAGCATACCCATAAGCTCTAGTTATCATGAAAGTAAAACCCTAGCTGGCAAGCAACTAGCAATCACCCTACCCAGGCTTCATCTTCCTGCACCTACTCAACCATCTCCAGCTGAGACATGGCTACCACCAACACACCCATGCTGTGTGGGCACCATGGTGGCTCATATAAGAAATCTCCTATTCTAGAAGGAAGTCTTAATCTCTCCATGAATTGTACTTTAAAAGTACTCGAGAGTACTTTCGCCTCTCTTCTGTGTGTTCATGCAATTGCACGGTTCAGATGTGGAGTATTGTTTAGAGTCCAGATGAATTCAGCAACTGCTTCTAGGTGAACAGGCCTGTGCTAGACACCAAGGAGGATACAGAGAAGAATGAACCAGAGTCCCTGTCCTCTGGAATCACAATCTGCTGTAAGGTAAATAACATACAGCTCTTCTCTATAAGATGAATTGTTATCCCAAGGCATTTCATTCCTCTGGCCAGAATTAAGCCCAGCCAAGTCTGACTTGATAAATTTAGCCAGGAGCACCACATCCATTTTATTAGCATGGTTTATAGGAGATTAAGTGCTAAGACACAGGGCCACTGATGGGATAAGAGCACAGGAAAGGCCATTCATGTGGGCTGGAATCAGGCAATAAGGCATGATGGAGGAGGTGGCATTTCCTCTGAAATTTGAGAGTAAATTGGATGGCTAGAGAGGAGAGGCAGAAACAACACTCAGGGTAGGAAGGAGGACTTGAACCAAAGCACAGGGGAAAAAAGCATGCAGTGTGTGTTCAAGGGCAAGTGAAGTCGCTGCCTTTGCTGAAGCTAATTGAGGCTTTCTGCTAGAAAGGGTCAAAGGCTGGACTGTTAAGGTATCCCACACTGTTGGATGTCTGCATCGGTCAACTGCCTTCTGGGAAGCTTTAATGCTGAGCTTTATAGTCAGAAAGAAAGCTGGAGGAAGGGGGGAACCTCACTTAAAGAAAGACTTGCTTGGAGTTCTAGTCACTCCTCTGGAGACTCTCGTGTTCAAGTTTCAAAACACAGTGAGAAAGAAAGTCCCCACAATAATGCCTGTCAACTGCATAGCACATTGTCTTCTTATTGATAGAAAAGCATTCAAAACCACTGAAGAGGTTTGTTTAGTCAGCTTGGGCTTCTGGAACAAAATACCAGACAGGGTGGCTTAAACAACAGAAATGTAATAGTATTTCTCACAGATCCAAGATAAAGTTGCTGGCAGAATCAGCGTTTTGGTGAGAGACCTCTTCCTGGTTTACAAATGGCAGCCTTCTTGCTCTGTCCTCACAAGGCTGAGAGAGAAAACTGCGGTGTCTCCTTCTGCTCTTGTAAAGATCCCAGTCCCATCGTGGGGCTCTAACCCTCATCAGTTCAGTTCAGTTCAGTCACTCAGCCGTGTCCGACTTTGCGACACCATGGACTGCAGCACACCAGGCCTCCAGGTCCATCACCAACTCCTGGAGCTTACTCAAACTCATGTCCATTGAGTCGGTGATGCCATCCAACCATCTCATCCTCTGTCGTCCCCTTCTCTTCCCGCCCTCAATCTTTTCCAGTGTCAGGGTCTTTTCAAATGAGTCAGCTCTTTGCATCAGGTGGCCAAAGTATGGAGTTTCAGCTTCAACATCAGTCCTTCCAATGAACATTCAGGACTGATCTCCTTTAGGATGAACTGGTTGGATCTCCTTGCAGTCCAAGGCACTCTCAAGAGTCTTCTCCAACACCACAGTTCAAAAGCATTAATTCTGCACTCAGCTTTCTTTATAGTCCAACTCTCATATCCATACATGACTACTGGAAAAACCATAGTCTTGGCAAAGTAATGTCTCTGCTTTTTAATATGCTGCCTAGGTTTGTCATAACTTTCCTTTCAAGGAGTAAGTATCTTTTAATGTCATGGCTAGAGTCACCATCTGCAGTGATTTTGGAGCCCAAAAATATTAAGTCTGTCACTGTTTCCACTGTTTCTCCGTCTATTTGCCATGAGGATCTTTGCAACCCCATTGACAGTATACTCCATGGTATTCTCCAGGCCAGAATACTGGAGTGGGTAACCTTTCCCTTCTCCAGGGGATCCTCCCAACCCAAGGATTGAACCCAGGTTGCCCGCATTGCAGGTAGATTCTTTTTCAGCTGAGCCACAAGGGAAGCCCAAGAATACTGGATGGCATAGCCTATCCCTTCTCCAGGGGATCTTCCAGACCCAGGAATCAAACCAGGATCTCCTGCATTACAGGTGTATTCTTTACCAACTGAGCTATTAGTTTACATCTAACCTCATAAGGTTACATCTAACCCTCATAAGGACTTCCTTTGTGGCTCAGACAGTAAAGTGTCTGCCTACACGTGGGAGACCCAGGATTGATCCCTGGGTCGGGAAGATCCACTGGAGAAGAAAATGACAACCCACTCCAGTACTCTTGCCTGGAAAATCCCATGGACGGAGGAGCGTGGTATGCTACAGTCCATGGGGTTGCAGAGAGTAGGACACGACTGAGCGACTTCACTTCACTTCAACCCTCATAACCTCATCTAAACCTGACTATCTCCCTGTGTCCCCAACTTCTAATAACATCATATTGTGAGTTATGGCTTCAGCATATGAATGTGTGAGAGACACAAATATTTAGTCCAGAACAGGATCTATTACATGTGTCTGAGAAAGCAACGTGGAGCAATGGAGAGTGATTAAGAAGTCTGATGTGCAAAGTCAACTCAGGGGTTATTTTGTTTTTTTCTTTTTTTAACTCTCAGATGTTATAATCTGATAGAAGTCACAAAAAGGAACTGGATTTCATGCTATCATTCCTAGGATCTCCCCAACAATTCTCTCTCCTTCCACTTCCTCTCATACCCCCAGCCTCAGCCATTTGATATTCTATTTCTGTATAGTAATTTTTCCAGTTAAACATCAGTAGCCTTATCAAAGACAAGACCTATGGATGGCCTATGAGTGTTAAACCCTGAAGTTGGAAGGTTGCTCAACTTGTTCTGACTCCAGCATCAGCCAGGTTGTTACCATCTGATTTCTCTGGATCTCCAGCTTAGGATTCACTGCCTCTCTCCTGTCTGGTGTCTAGACTCCCCGTGAATGATTAGTGTATCTTGTCCTGGCTTAGGAATAAAAGCCCTTTTCCTTTAGTGTCCATTCAAACAATGTAGAAACTCTTCAAAAAGAATTTCACTAAACTTTGGGAGAAATAATGCATAGCCAAAAAAATATGTGTTCCAGACTATAGCTCCCTGACCCTCAGGGAGAAGGCGCAATCAGGCAGAGAGACTTGACATTGACTTGTGTTCATGCCCCTCTTCCCAGGAAGCCGGCTCCAAGACCTTCCTCAGTCTTCTGTCATTTGCTGTTTTTCCTCTTGTGGTCTCTTCTTTAGTCATTTTTCCTTGAAAGGAGGGACTGGAATGTGAGACTTAATCACAGCCCCTTCTGAAGCCCATGACTGTTGGGTGTTTACAGTGTTGCTTTTAGCCAGAGCAGAGTATTGGCTGAAGGTTGATCAGGACACCTGTTCACATGACACAGACTGACATTCACTGTGACAATTCCAAGCTGGCAATGCGTCATATCATGCGCATGGAGAAATACAAATATTAACCCTTTGCTTTGTTTGACTGCCAAAGACAAGCATCAGAATAATGGTCCATAGAAAGTGGTAGGTGAAGTAATTCTTGTGCAGAGTCCCCTACACCTTCCCTGCCAATAGCTTCACAAAGGCAGCACATCTTGCATAACTTTAATGGCATCAGCTATTCAACCAACATTTGTTACACTTCTAAAATCCTCCTGATAGGTGTAGACACGCATGAAAACAACTTAAATTCCATTTTAATTTAGGAGTGGCTCAGAATGAGCAAAGAGCGAGACTGTACATCCAGACCAAACGAAGTTAAAAAATCCCAAGGCTGAGTTAATAGCTGTGTGACTGGACTGTACTCTGAGCATCTTTTAACTTCTTATCTCTAAGTTGTGGATGATAATACCTATTTCTGGAAGGTGTTGTAAAAGTTAAATGAGAAAATGCCTAAGCACATGATAAGGGAGACGAGAAGAGCAACTTCTTCCTACCCTGCCCAGGGCTTCTCCAACTTTAACGTGTGTTGGATTGCCTGAGAATCTTGTTAAAAATGTAGACTCTGGTTCAGTAGGCCTGGGGTGGGGCCTGAGACCCTGCATTTCTAACAAGTCCCCACGTAGTATCCATGCTGTCTCAGAGAACAGCAGTTTCCAGGGGAAGGGTTTAGAGATTATTGGGGGTTTGTTTTCATTTTTAAGAAGCTATTGCTGGAGGTAGATCTTAAAAAAAAAAGAGCACCTTCCAGCCAGGAAGATGACAAAGAAAGGAAAGGCATTCAAGAGGGTGGATAGAAGTAAGGGGCTTGCTAGTAGCATAAAAGCATGAGAGACAGAGGGGCCTGGGATTTGATTTGAGGAGAGAAGTTTGGAATGAGAAAGAGAATCAAGACATAGGGCCTTCTATGACTTGCCAAAGAGTTATTTGCTCTGCAGGTAATGAGGGACTCACAGAAGGATTTTAAGATGGGAGTGATTTAATCAACCATAAGGTTCTGAAAGATTACCTGGCAACAGCTGAGGATGGGTTAGATGGGAGGGTGGCTGGAGTTAGGAGGGTGCTGTGGTATATATGGTGAGATGTGAACCCATGAAGCAATGGCAATATTAACTGAGAGGAAGCGGTGATCAGAGACATCGGGATATGGAAGTGACAGAACTCTAGCCCTTATTAGGTCTGGAAAGAGGAAATTAAGTTGAAAGTTCCTGTCAGTTTTCTGATTTGTGTGACTGGGTAGATGATAATATCACTTTTTAAGTGGCTCAGGAAAAGAGTTTTTGGAAAAGAAAATGGGTTGAGTTTGAGCAATATGATGAATTTAAGCAACAAACAAATGGAAAGGTCTACTAACAAAGCTTAAGTTACAGGAGAATGTAACCATTGGCTTATATTATGGTAGATGGATGAATAGAAATAGGCTCTGTTATTCAAGAGCAACAGAGTGAAGCAAAAAAAGATGAAGACAAAACAAGACTCTCACGCAAAACACCGTGAAGGGTGAGCAGAGGAAGAGAGACCCATAAAAACAACTCAGAGGAGATGATAGAAACAGGGAGAATACAGTCAAAAAAGGCTAGGGATATGGAAGTTTCTAGAAGAAATTTATCAGCTGTGTCAAATGCAGTTAAAGGTCAAATAAATATGGACTGAAAGTTAGAATTAGTGATATTTGCCAGAGTTGTTTCAGAAGCTTAATGTAGCAGAACGCCAGATTGTGGTGGGTTAAAAATGAATGGAAGATAGAGAAGCAGAGAGAGTAATACAGAATATTCTTTCCAGCAGCTTGGGCTATATTGAGAAAATTTGAATAACTAGTAACCAAAAGTAGTCCCAAGGTCGAGTATTTCTTTTGATTAATTATTCATTTATTGTTGTCTTGGGCATACATATGGCTGCTGAGAAGCAGTGAGGAGAAGAAACATTTAAAAATAGAAGGTCAAGAGAATGCCCAGTAGAAGTGACACAAATTCATGTGAGACTGAAGGAAATAAGGTAGACCTGAGCACATGCACAGATGGGTCCCTACATGTAAGGAGAGATATTGCATGCTTGGTGGTCTAAGTTTGTAACATGAAAGGGTCATTGGCTGGTCCATGAAGGTGCAGCTGCAGCTGGAGTCTAAACTGTGCCATGGGGCTTTTCCTCAAATTTGGGTGGTTTTCTTCAGCATACTTGACCCTTTGCTAGCGTTCTCTTTGATGCTGTCTGTGAACTTTGTTGTTACTACCTCAAAAAAATAAAGAAGCGTGTGCTTCATCAATAAAGCATCTTCAGATATGCTGATCTTGGAAATTCCAAACAACAAGCTGGCCCTCTTCCCTCTGCACTCCATTCATCTGGTTTTCCAGTCGACAAGAGGAGATAGAGATAGAAAGATGAGTTGTGTGTGTGCATGTACATATGTTGCACTTTTCAGAGGTGATGACATACATAAGACCATCAAAGAAATCCTTCAAAGTTGCAGAATAAAAGATCTGAAAACTGCTACTTTTATTCCTCCATAAATTTTACTTAGTACGTACTTTGAACTCTAATCCACACAGTTTTACATGCCAAAATTCTTGTGTTCATTTTACCTAGATAAGTATGAGTCTCCATCTTCTTACTCCAGGTCTTAGCTGAATGTCATTCAGCAATGAACTAACTTAAAATAGCAGCCTAATGGCCCTTGCTGACTATCAGAGCAACAGACCGCTGGTTTTGGTTTTAGGCTTCAAGACATCACTGCTTTAATCTTCAAGACATCACTGCTGAATTCTGGAAATCACCTACAAGTAGAAAGATGGATCAGCTGGCTCAAAAAATACTTGTTTTCCTGGACATGGGAGGGAGTGGAAGTTAGGGAGCAGAAATACAATTTAGGAAATAAAACTTCTATTCTGAGTGACGTCAACTGGTAGAAAATATCACTTCAAATATTTTTGAATGAATGAAAAACATCTGTAATTACTAAGCTCACCTTGACCAATCAGCATACATTTTATTGGTTTATTCAATTATCTCCCCTGACAGTCTTATATTTCCCGGTTTATTTCCCAAAATACATCTTAAATACTAAAAACTGCAGTTCTTAAATATATACAGACATCCAATTCCTTAGGTATCTCGATAATTTTCCTGAACTATGCCCTGTAAAGCTGGAAGCTGATCAGTGACCTAAGAATGAAGTAAAAGAGCCAGGTGCTCTATTCAACAGCTTAGAAAGTGGTTGTGAAATATTTTTGCCTCCAGATCAAACTGTGACTCTCCTGATTTCCTGCAAAATAGCAAAGCCCTACGTTTTGAAGCACATATATTCAGAAATATATCAGAAGGATGTCAAAGGGCCTAGACACCATACTACACAAAGAAGGTTTGAAAGGAAAAAGTTATTTAATCTAGAACTTGAGGAAACCTGAGAGCTTTCTACGTTAGTATGCTTTCATATACAAGTGAGAGACACCAATTCAAAATGGCTTAAGGAAAAAGCAGTTGTGTTGGTTCAGGAGCTGAAACTATGACATGAGAACATAGTCTTTCTTTCCCTGTCTTGGTTCTGCCCTTCTCTCTGCTGGCTTTCTTTTCAGCCGTGATTTCCTCCTCACTTGGGCAGCACCACGCTTCTCTCCCATACCCCCAACAACCTAGTGAAAAAGGAGAACCCAGTCTTCCACTATTCCCAACAAAAATTATTGACCCTAAGTGACTTGACTTTGAGGTAATATCCATCCTTCAGCCCTGGAGAAGACATGATTGAAAGAAAGCTTTTAGGCTATTCCTACAAAGAGGAAAAGCAAATGCCAGGTAGGCAAAAACAACACATTTCTATGCCACCTTCAAGTATGTAGTGGGTTTTCTTGTGAAGATGGGGATTAACTTCTCTGAGGTCAGAGTCCCAGACATGAGAAATAGCCCACTTGCAGGGACATCATAGGAATGCAGATTTCAGCTCATTCCCCAAAAGGACCTTTTTATGGTTAAAACCATAGCATTTGAGATGGTCCACCTTAAGATGTGCCAAGTGCCAGGTCCTTCCACACGTTCAGAATCAGGGCAGATGACCAGCTGTCAGTGCAGCTACGAAAGGAATTTGGGCACCGAGCAGAGTTTCGCTGGCATGACCTATGGGGTCTCCTTTGCCTCTACAATTCTATTATCCTTGTTAATTTCCACAGTTCAATTTGCAGTAGAGGATAAACAAACCAACCTAATTTGATCTGGAACTTCTGCAGGCTATCACAGGTCATTTAATCCAAAACACATGGCTGTAGCCATTACTATGTTTTCTGAAGTCATCTAACAGACGGGGTCCTTAACAAGGTTTCCATGTTATTAGTTTCACTTACAGTTTGTTTGTTTTTTTTTCCCCCCCCCAGCCTCTTGCTTATTACACAATTGCTTTCATTCTCCTTTAGGGTGGAGAGGAGCATGAAAGAGTTTTCTTCTTTCTGCTTTTCTCCTCTTAAATCTTAAAATAGGTGAGTTCCAATGAAAGTTTCATTGCCTGTATTTTTACCTGTGAATTTAGCTTTCCCTTGGTCTAAGGATCTGTGAGAAATAGGATTCATGGATAATCATAGCTCTGGACAGAATTTTTAAGGAAAATTTTCAAAGAAGGAAGAGATTTTTAAATTTGATATCAAAAATTAAATTGTACTTTTAACAGGCTGCAATGTCATTAGAATTATGATGCCAAAGCCCTTCAGCCATGCTCATGAAAAATTAAACACTTTTGTGTTAAATCGTATTTGCCTCTTTCACAACTGAAAGCACCCCACCCCCACCCCACCAGAACATACGCATACTCTGTTTTCCTTACACTGGAAATGACATGTTACACGATCCAACCCACAAATAAAATATTGTTTTGGCCAGGGTATGTCCACCCTTAATTACTGATTATTTTTCTTGTCTTTTTCAGTGAATGTTGTGTCGATGTTACAGGAATTTTGGGAGAGCAAGCAGCAGCAGAGGGCTGCGTTCCCGAGTGAAGGTGTGGTGGTCTACGAGTCGCTGCCGTCTCCTGGGCCACCCTACGTGAGTTATGTGACCCTCCCAGGGGGAAGCTGTTTTGGCAATTTTCAGGTAAGAAACCATAAACTGATCAGTGAAAGCTGATGGAGATAACATAGAGTAAGTCTTTTTATAAGACGGTAACATCGTTAAGTTTTCTTGGTTGTAATGAAAAAAAGTTGTGCCATATTCCATTACATAAGAGAAAAATTGGTCAGAGGTTCTGGCTTTTAAATTGAGTAGTTTTCAATTAGGGTGCTATCCCCTGATATTGCTTTGTGGAAAATGAATCTTATAGCATTTTATTTGCCTGATAGCTGCTGCCTTTTCCCTCAAACATTTTGGAATAAGCCTTAAAGAACAAAGGAACTTGGGCAAAGTTCTTCCATCAGGGCCTTTCCATCAGTAGAAAATCTTCATGTTCATGATAGTTGTAATCAAATAGTAGTCAGTCCACTACACACCAGAGCATGAACCTACAGCAAAGGTTGAGAGTCACAGGGCTGTGTTCAGGCTGGGTTCAGGCACCTGTGCTAATCCCAAGTTCTGCTCTGAATACCTGTAGACCTTGGGGAAATGTTTATCTATTTCCATGATTTTGAGACAGGGAATAATACCCATGGGGTTTGTTGGGAGTCATATGAGATATACATGCAATGTGTTTATCTGGTTATAGAGGTATTCCAAGTATTGTTCTGATCGTCAGTATAAAGATTCTTCCAGTTGGTTAATTCTTCATTATGTTTATGAAAGGGGTATAAATGATGATACATTTCTAGTTGTACCCCTAGATTGTTTGTACAATCAGCATCTGACTATCCATTGTGTGCAACAAATACTCATTGAGTGACTAGGAGATATCAAGCACTGGGCCAAGTAATGAGGACATATGGTCCATACTTTGAGGAAAGAAATGTACAAAAAAAGTTATAGTAATTACATCATTATATTCGAGGGTCAATGAAGGCATAAAGGTAAGAACTTCTCAGTTTGCCAATTACCTTTGTAAATAGCCCTTTGGTGTTATAAACTTTCTTAATTTTCAATAGCTGGCAAAAATGCCTCAGTTATAGTTTATGGACAATGTGAAACTCAGAAGAACTCAACTTTCCCTCTTAGCTCTGACAACTAAGAAGTTCAGAGGCAAGATTTCAGAGTATCTCTTTGTAGTATAAATCTATAAAACTTTGCATCATGTAAGTTTTAGGACTAATCTCATACTTGATATTATTTATATTCCTACCTTTACCCTCCCTTTGAACTTGGTGTGCCTCACTCATTTTATTTCATCCTGTTACCATGTATCTGTTTTATATTATTTCAAATCCTTTGTGGAGTGAAGGGAAGATGTAGTTTAATAAATAGACCCACAACCCTATGTCTGCCTAGGGAAAGTCAAAAAAGGATTCACAGGAAGCAATCACAAATGGAGATGTGCAATTGAGGGTGTCTTTGCCAACTGGTGAAGAGAAGATGACATTCTCAGCCTAGCGAACAGAGTATACACAGGCATGGAATGAGAGAACCACAAGCATTTTCAGAATGTGAGGAGCCTAAGTGTGTCTGTGGCAGTGAAATGGTAGAAGATGGTTAGGCTCTCATATCAAGCTATAAGTATCTTCATGCTTTGCAATGAAGAACAGGTTTTATTCTATATAAAATCAAAACCCTTGAAAGATTCTGAGCAGGTGCAAGATATATTCAAGCATGTTTCAGAAGACTTACTCTGACAGGAGCATGGGATAATTTTAAAGAATTGCTTTCAAAACTTCAGACACTGCCAGCCAGTGGGGCCTTGCCTTCTGCCCTGGGCTGTGGCCAGCCCCAGATTTTTGCCTCTGACTAGTGAAAGTGAATTGCCTGATGAGGATGATTTGAAAGTGGTCTAGAAGCTTTAGAACAGAACTTGATGTAACCCTAGACACTTAGGCATGAAAGAGGGACAGGGAAGGGGAAAGAAAGGCAGCAACTGAGGAAAGGATTCTCTGATCCTTGAGTCTGCAGGTCCATCGCTGAGCATTCAAGGTGAAGGCTGCCCACTCACACAGAGCTTGCATCAGACTTCCATTCAGGGGAGGCCTCCTGGAAAAACAGACCACTCAGCCACAGAGCAAGGTCTTGCCAGCTGCTTAAATAATCTGGGCTTTATTTTTTGGTCCATGAATGTCAAAGATCTAAAGATCACCAAACATCTGAAGAAAAGCGAAAGAAAAAAGGCAAACAAATAAGAGAACAGAAACAATTCAAACAGCAGAGTACCTAGAAGAGTGTCACAAAAAGCATCTTCAGAAAATTATGAAAAGATAAGTATCCCTAAAATAGCTATGAAAAAAGAAGCAAGCAGGAAACAGGAAATTTAAAATGTGATCGCCAGGTTGGAACAATAAAATTTAAAAAGTGAGTAAATAGATGAGTAGACATAGATCACAGACAAACTGATAAAGGATAACAAAGTAAAAACTAAATAACAAAGTAAATTTTCTGGAACTTAGAGCAAAAAGACAAAGAGATGGAAAAAAGACAGGACAGGAAACGTGGGACTAATCCTGGAGGTAAACACTAATCTAATAAGCGTTCTAGAAAGAGACAAAGGAAATAAGGGGATGAAATAAATACTAAGAGATAAATACAAAGAAGAATTTGTATTAATACAAATAAATACAAAGAAAATTTCTTTGAGTTAAAGCAGCACAGATTTTCATATTGAAATGGCCCACCATCTTCCAAGCAAGTTCATAACAAAAGTTACACAGCTCTGTGACTGTATGAGACTTAGGGACTGCATTCTGTTCATGGATCAAAGGACTTTTATCATTGATTTCACTCTTTGCAGGGATTTTGTTTTGTTTTAAGGTAGATTGGATTTATAAGCAGGATACCTTTGGAGGATCTGATATGAAATAGGGCCAAAACTGGCAAACTTGGTCAACAAAATCAAAAATTATATCTTTGAAAAGATAAATAAGAAAGACATTTGTGAGTGTGACCTAGTTATGAAGTTCTATCGCCACCTTCTCTTCATGTCTAAACCCTGCCTGCCTGCCTTCCCAGACTTTACTCAGATAGCATGTTCTCCATGAACTTTCCCTGAATCTTCCTATTAGAAGTCTCTACCTCCTCTGATTTTCCAAAGCAGTTATCCTTGTTTCTCTTCTAGTACTTAATGTTTTTTACCTTACGCTACTTATGGGGCTTCCCTGTAGGCTCAGCGTTAGAGAATTTGCCTACAATGCAGGAGACTTGAGTTCAATCCCTGGGTCAGGAAGATCCCCTGGAGAAGGAAATGGCAATCCACTCCAGTGTTCTTGCCTGGAAAATCCCATGGACAAAGAAACCTGGTGGGCTTACAACCTATAGGGTCACAAAGGAGTGGGATATGGCTTAGTGACTAATAGACAGCAACAACAGCTACTTATGTGCATGTTCAGTCTCTATAATACAACGTAAGTGCCTCAGAGACAGAGTCTCTATCCTTATATTGCTAAAATGTCAAGTACAGTGTTTTGCATATAGTAAGTGCCTAATAAATGTTATTGAAAAGGAAAAAAGTAATAGTTGCTCAGTCATGTCTGACTCCTTGCAACCTCATGAACTGTAGCCCAACCAGGCTCCCCTGTCCATGGAATTCTCCAGACAAGAATACTGGAGTGGGTAGCCATTCCCTTCTCCAAGGGGTCTTCCCAACCCAGGAATCAAATTCAGGTCTCCTGCATTGCAGGCAGATTCTTTACCATTTGAACCACCAGGGAAGTTGAATGAATAGCTAAATGATGAATAACAAATCAAAAAAATCGATGAAGTTTATATTTGTCCTTTTTTAGAATATTATCACTATTGACTGATATACAAAACAGTATGTACTATTATATACAACATAATACGTCAACTAAGGTATTTCACCTAACTCTGCAAGATGGTGGGCTAGGAAGGAAAAATCAGTAACAATAAAGTCAGCTGATATTATTGTGTTCCTGTCTGTGATTAGTTTGTAAAGTAGATTAATTTTAACTTATTGATTTAAAAAAAATCTTCTAATTCTCTCTGAATTTCACTTATGCAAAGTAACTTTGCCTCCACCCACAATCTCACATAACCAATACTTGGCCATACTCACACCCAGGAATGTGTTATGTTTGTTCATATGTAATAACTACATTTATTATAATGTACTTAGAATATAACACATTTGACAGATCTGTGAATGGATCTAGAGGATGTAAGTCTAAGAAATTTTAATGTTTTGTTTTTGTATTTGCTGCCTTGAGAACTATGAATTTCCCAATCATCCCATAAATTTCTATCCCAAATGGTAAGACTTTCCATATGTGGTAAATTTACCATCCTCCTTGTGGTCTCTAAAAAATAGGAAAGAAAATTTTTAAAACTGACCTCTTCAGCAAGGTGGCCTCTTGGTGATTTCTCTGATCATTTCAGGGTTTCCTTTTCCTTATGTTTAAACCATCATATTTTAAGGTTCTCAGGAGGATTGTTAACATCCTTGCTTTAAAAGATCCGGAATTTCCTGAATCAAATATGTTTTGAAAATGTGCTTGGGTGATTGGCTGCCAAATCTTAACCCATTTGGTCCCAAAAAAATGTGATTTGAGAAAGGAAAACCAGAAAGGAAAAAAGAGAAAAAAAAATTTCTCCAAAAGCAATGTCCTTACCTTTTCTTGGTTCTTCAGAAACCATCTTAAATGCTATTTTCACCACATAACATTTCATCATATTTTTGCCAGCAGTCGGTCTGTGAGAGCCTACACGCTCATTCCTGCAATGCCTTTCACGTAATCAAATGTCACCCTTGTGCACTGCAAATCATTTCATGATAGATTATTAACGCCAAGACCATGTGCTGGGGCATGGAGAAATCATTATGCCAGCAGTAGCCTTCTTACTGAGCCATGGACGTCACCTCCAATGGTGCCAAGTAATTGAAAATGCTTGAGGTGGAGTATGGGACTGGATTGCAGGATTAATCCTTCTGGTTCATGAAAGCTCTAAGAGATTACGCCCATTCATTCTTTAGAAAAGCGGTATTCAGACTGAGCTTAGTCTTCTGATTAATCAAAGGAAAGCAGTCAAAAGGCTCTGGTGGACACAAACCACTGGTTTTATGAAAAGAAACCTCCCACTGAAGTAAACGGGAGGCTTGTGTCCAAGAAGACTAATTGAAGAATTTCAGTTAGCTTTGATGCCACAACCCCCTAAAATACAGCTAGAGGGAGATAAATCAACCATAAATCTGCCTTTTAACCATGCCTTCATAAACTACTTTGGTATAGAAAAAGAGAAGTGAAAATATGATTTGTTTTTGAATTTCTAAACAATAAATAAAACAATCTATTGTTACTAAACTATTTTTCTTTTAGAAACTTACACTGAAACACATTAGTGCTTATTGTCTTTTATAAAAGAAACTATCTTCTAATACTATGGGCATTAAGTATGAATTCATGCATTTTGGATGTATTCTCTCCATGCCATTTTTGTCTAGGCAGTTAATCCTTCCCTAGCCACATATCATGACCATGAAGACTTGCAATAATTTCCACATTTTACAATAAGAACAACACAAGAGCCATCAGCTCAACGTCTGGCTCCCCTCTTGATGAACTCAGAAGGAAAGCCACTCATTGTTTCAGCAGCTGTTTTTGTTTCTAAATCCAAAAGGGGGAACTTAATTGAGTATTTTCCCTTATTTTGTATTTTGATTAAAAGTTTTGTGATTCAAGTTTTTGTTTTCCAGCCAGTGACATAGTCTTCCCTATAGTCTGCTAGAATGATTTGGGTTAGTGCATTTTATTCTTATTTGGAATAAAAAGTAAAAATTCTTTTGAGTATAATACTATACCATGTGATTATTTATGTATATGAGTTTTGATTGTATAAAAAAATGTATCCCCTGGCTAAAACATTGATGTGATAGTTTAATTTATTTGACGTTTAGGACGCTAATTCACTGCAGTACCATACTTTTTTTTTCACCTATTTTGTGGTACTTGGGCTTTTTGTATCGTGCCAAGCACCATATAAAATTGAGACATTTAATATTTCCATAAAAATATGTTGATTGATTTGTTTTTCTTTTCTTTTTCAACCAATATATGGCATTGTGTAACAAGGTCACAGTGGGGAGAAGTAAGTGGGAAAACACTCAGAGCAAATGAGCTTCTTCCAAAGCACTGTCTGTGAGAGGCCTTCCATTTTTATGCCAGTTGGTTTTCACACCAAAGCCTTTGCCTGGAAAGACTAATTTTCTACAGCCCGTCACCTGGAAAAACTACTTTTCCAAGGTACATACTACCCAAAAGAAGGATAGGTATGTTTCATTTGTTTTAGTTATTTTTAGGCCTATAGTATCTCTAGCCCACACCCCTCCCCAAAAGTATATATGTTCAAATTAAGGCTCAAAAAGAGTGAACAGAGCACCTAAAAGCACACGTCTACATCATCAGGACTAGGATTCAAGTCCTCCCCTGACTCTAGAACATTACTCCATACCACCACCCATAAAGAAGGCTGAGCGCCAAAGAGTTGATGCTTTCAAACTGATGCTGGAGAAGACTCTTGAGAGTCTCTTGGACAGGAAGGAGATCAAACCAGTCAATCCCTAAAGGAAATCAACCCTGATATTCATTGGAAGGACTGATGCTGAAGCTTCAGTACTTTGGCCATGTGATGTGAAGAGCTGACTCATTGGAAAAAAAAAAAAAAACCCTGATGCTGGGAAAGATTGAGGGCAGAGGAGAAGAGGGCAACAGAGAATGAGATAGTTGGGTGACATCAGTGACTGAAGAAGCATGAGTTTAGGCAAACTCTGGGAGATAGTGAAGAACAGGAAGCCTGGCATGCTGCAGTCCATGGGGTCACAAAGAGTTGGACATGACAGCAACTGAACAACATTTTTAAGGCAATAAACGCACTTTACTATCAGATATAAAACATATTTTAGACTTACATAAGTTGTATGATTCTCCTTTTTGTTTTAAAGTATTAAATCACAATGAACTAAGTTTATAAAATTAAGTTTTTCCCAAGAGAGAAGGACTAGGAGAAAATTTGATTAACTCATAGTCATGGCTAAATGGAATTGTAATGTTCTCTTTTTACTGATTATTAAATAAGGCCTAGCCTTAACATTCCATGCTCCAGAGAAAGATTTAGTTCCTGCCATAAAATTGAGGCTACTGCCTTGCACTAATGCTGTTTTAATGTCAACTATTACTGTTTGAAATCAGCCATGGCCTTTTCTCTGTCACTAGATTTGTATACCTTGACGCAGACGCACGACATGCTATGCAATGTAACTTAACTTCTAAAGGAAGTATTCCTGGTAGAAATCTCCACAGGAAAGCATCCTGTTTGGCAACTAATGAGACTCAGAGATAGGAAAATTAGTTAAAACCCCTTCCCATTTGAAACTCATATGTCAGCTAATGATCCAGGCTTTAATGGCTTGCCTGTGAAACTGGAAGTGAGTATTGTTTTAATGAGACCTGGTTATCACCCAGAACTCTGCTGACTTTTCATCAAGCAAAGTAAACAGAGATAGTCACATATTGCTGTTCCTAATAGACCCTCCACGTATAGTGAAAGATAATGCTTGGGGAAAGGTTCCAGGTGAATAGACTTGGGACAATCTCCAGAGGGGTTCCCCAGCCTTTGCTGTTAAACTTTAGGAAGATGCTCACAGTCTTAGGAGTTGCTGAGTGAGGAAGAAAGGCTGACTTCACCTTTCCCCACCCCATCCCTGCATCTCTCTCCACAATCAGAGCCAAGTCCTCTTACATCAAAGCAACTGTAAAAATAAACCAAAACTTTGAGCCCTGATCGATCCATCTTGTCTTCACCCTAACTTGAAAAAAAGAATAAGAAGGAAAGAAAAAAGGGAAAAGAAAAAAAACCTCCAGGAGCCAAACTCAACATGGTTTTGTAATAGTTGCCAGGGACCTGGGTCTAGGTATGTGTGTAGAATAGCATTTGCAGCAGAGGTAAAGGAGGAGGAGGCCAGGTGGTTTATATTATAAAAATAACATTCTGACCCACCATGTGCATGAAACGTTTCTTTCAGTTGACAGGAACTGGGTGAGTTTTCCCTGAAAATTGGACTCCCAGACCGGCCCCTCCCCCACACCTAGCAAAGACCATTCCCCCCGCCGCCCCTGCCCCCCGCCCCCATTCCCAGCACACACAGAGCTCCAAATTGTTCCCAATGTATTTACAGCCAGCCTGACCTATGGGGAAAGAGACACCATATTAACTTGGGTGATTGAGTCTTAACGGTTGCCCTTTTTCTCATCACCATCTGGGAAGGAAAAAAAAAGCTAATATATCTACAATTAGATAAATTGGAACACATGCACAGGTTCATGCTTAGACCAGGGCAGCCGAGGTCTTAAAGAACTGAAAGGGGGACAATTAGCATCAGGCCTGGTCTGTGTGGCATCCTGTGTGCCGATGGCTTGCTGTCAGGATGAAACCGAGGTGTTGGTTACACTGCCCAGAGCTGGCAGGCCGTACACACAAACTCTGCAAGTCCCTTGCTGAGACTTGGACTCTGAGTCACACCAGCAAATGCCCCCCACCACCTGAAGGACAGGCTTGACAGCCTAAAGAATCTGGGCGAGAATTCTCACCTCGCACAGAGTCCGCTTATTTGGTTTTGCCACCTGCGAAGTCCCAGCTTGGGAGAGCCCCTTGGGTCCGACATGCTACTGAGCAAATGCCACTAAATAACACTGACCTGCTGTTGGCCCCAGAGAAGATGGTGTCTCCAGCTTTGAGTCTACGTGTAGACACAATCTGTCAAATGTATAATACATGACAGGTCTTTTTCAAAAAACCTGCTCCTTACCAACCACTTTTCAGCTCCTCAGCTACCACTGGTAGGCAGAGAATAAAGTGTACCTAACTTGATTTGGGATCTGCACACTTTTATTTTTCTTGATGTCTTTAAAATGCAAATGTGAAAAATTCTAAAATGTCTATTGTTTAAGACGGAGAAAAGTCACTTATATTGATATCTTTTCACAGACTTGCTTTTGAAAGCCCTATAGTTGGGGGTGTATGGACAGAAAAATATTAGTATCCAGAAATAGTCACTCAATACATGTTCTAATACAAAGCATGGGAAAAACTGTTAATAAAATGAGGAATACTAGGAAAGTTAATATTCAGCGTATAAACTGTGTCATCCTGGCTGGAAAATGTTTCTGTGAGTAGTAATGCACTTATAATAATTTCTATTTTTATCATTATCAATAATTAACAATGAAACTAATATCTTATTGGGCATTTCTATGTTTATAATATGTACATGACTGCTAAAATTTTATTTCCATGAATTTCAAAAATTTCTGTACATCCTAAAAAATGGACTAACTACCATTTTATTTCAGGACAGCCCACTGACCCACAAATAAATCTTGGTTTAATTTTTCTGTTGTATAGTATGACACATGGAAAATTATCATGAAGAAATAAGAACTGCTGAATAAATAGGAATATTGAGACTTAAGTTAGAAGTGTCTATATACTTCCTAAAGGCTTAAATTTAGAAGAACAGTCACAAATGATTTTCTTTTTCAACCTGAATCCTGCTGTCCCTAACTTTTGTGTAAAAGTAATTTCTCTAGTAAGAAATTAGGCTGTTTCATGTTAGCAGAGGTGGATATACTATTGCGACATTGAGATTCATAATGACATATATATATTTGGTTTGGCCCCTGCCCAACGATTTCCTAAGTGATAAGAGTGATAAAGGTATCTTTTAGTATTCATAACAAATAAAGGGTTATACCACACCTGAGTTTATGTTAGTGAAGTGGCTTTTGGGGAAGCTCCTAGTGACGGGGGCCTGTTGCTAGGAGAATCAGCCATATGATGAGAAGTTTAGAATTTTCAGCCCCAACCTCTGATCTGATAAGGGAGAGGAGCTAAAGATTGATTTATGCACCCACCAGTGGGCAAAGATTTCATCAGTTACGCTTATGTTATGAAGACTCCGTACAAGTTCTAAATGGTTGGATTCAGAGAGCTTCTAGGTTGGTGGTGCTGGGAGAAGGCGTGGAAGCATGGAGTCCTTCCACACACACCTCGCTCTATGCATCTTTCTCTGACTGTTTCTGAGTTGTATCCTTTTATAACCAATCAATAATCTATAACTAATTTTTATGAGGTCTCTGAACTGTTCTAGCAAATGATGGATGCTGAGGAAGGACTTGTAGGAATCTGTCATTTTGAGAAGTTTGGTCAGAAACACAGGAGACAGCCTTGGCCTTGTGTGATTGGTGTCTGAAGTGGGGTCATCTGGTAGGACAGAGCCATCTATGGAATCTGATGCCATCTCCAGGTGGACAGTTTTAGAACTGAGCTAAACTGTAGCATACCCAACCTAGACATCATATTAAAAAGCAGAGACATCACTTTGTCAACAAAGGTCCATCTAGTCAAGGCTATGGTTTTTCCAGTGGTCACATATGGATGTGAGATTTGTACTGAAGAATTGATGCTTTTGAACTGTGGTGTTGAGGAGATCCAACCAGTCCATCCTAAAGGAGACCAGTCCTGGGTGAAAATTGGAAGGACTGATGTTGAAGCTGAAACTCCAATACTTTGGCCACCTGATGTGAAGAGCTGACTCACTGGAAAAGACCCTGATGCTGGGAAAGATTGAGGGCAGGCGGAGAAGGGGATGACAGATGATGAGATGGTTGGATGGCATCACCCACTCAATGGACATGAGTTTGGGTGGACTCCAGGAGTTGGTGATGGACAGGGAGGCCTGGCGTGCTGTGGTTCATGGGGTCTCAAAGAGTCGGACACGACTGAGCAACTGAACTGAACTCAACTGTATCATACCCAGCTGGCATAAGAGAATTAGTTGGTGTGAAGGGGAAAACCCCACATGTGGTGACCAGAGGCTGTCCTCCCTCTTGACCATGAAGCCAGTGAGACTTCTGCTGCATAGGTTACTTCACACTCACAGGCCAGTTTTTAAAATGTATGATTTCTTATTGCTTTTCTCATACAAAATCCCTCAAACTGGGTAAGCTTCAGGTCCCACACAAAACCTGGTTCTGCTTCTGCTGATTAGAAATGAGACACAGAATGGACAGAAGCTAGAGCAACATTCCTCTAAGAATAGTCCTGGATCCACCTGCCTCAGAATCACCTGGGAAGCTTGTTAAAATGCAGACCCCCTCCCCCCAACTGCGGTCCATCTGAAGAGATTCTGACTGGTAATGTGCATGTTATCAAGTTCCCCAGGTGCTCTTACCATGAAAACTAAAGGTTTCGAATTTTTGGTTTGGACTGCTGGCTGAGGCTTAGCAATGGTCTTTATAACATACCCTGTGGGCTCCTAGTAGCTTGTCAATGATCTCACATCCAAAATAAAATAAAGAGCCAGAAGGAGCTGGTCTTGGGAGAATTTCTCATCCGGTGGAGCCGGAGAAGTTTAAATGACTTTTTGCTCTTGAAGGGTTACCAAATATATCTTAAATTTGTTGAGGTAAAACCCTTAAAATTTGTGTGGTAAAACTCTCAAGTCTCTTGGCTCCATTCTTAACCAAGGGAACAATTCCAGACAGCACAAGAAAATTCTAACAGGGGCTGACAGTTGATCTCCTTTTCTAATCATAGCTGGTCTTTCTCCATTTTCCTTATCCCTACAATCCAGGTGAAGAAAAGAACCAAAAGGACATAGGAGAGAAGATGATATTAATATAATTGTTAGCACATGCCTTCATCACTGAGGACAGTTTCTTGAGACACTACACTGCTTCTTCCTTGGCCTTTTCTTTTAAAAGAAGTTGAGTTCATCATGTGGGAATGGGAGGAGATATTCTTGCAATCTTATGTCAAAACAGTCCACGGAGTACCAAGTATTTAGCTTGGGCTAAAGTATGACTTCCCTGGTGGCTCAGACGGTAAAGCATCTGCCTACAATGCAGGAGACCTGGGTTCGATCCCTGGGTTGGGAAGATCTCCTGGAGAAGGAAATGACAACCCACTCCTAGAAAATCCTAGAAAATCCCATAGACAGAGGAGCCTGGTACGCTACAGTCCATGGGGTCACAAAGAGTCAGACAGAACTGAGCTACTTCACTCACTCACTCAAAGTACTATCTATACTGATTTGGGGAATGCTGGGAGACTTTAGCCAAGTTATATATCTTCTCTGTTCCAAGGTGGGTGACCATTTCTATGACAAGCAGAATAGTGTTGTGGTTAAAAATCTGGGCCTTCAAGTCTGACAGACAGGGGGTTTAATCCTGCTTTGATAATTTTTTAAGTTGTCTGACTTGGGGCTATATAACCTCTGTTTTCTCGAGGGAAAAGTAAGGATCCCAATAAAATAAACCTTACAAGATTGTGGTGATAACTAAATGTGACAATAGACATAAAACACAGCTTGTGCATGCATGTCAAGTCACTTCAGTCGTGTTCAACTCTTTGGGACCCTGTGAACTATAGCCTGCCAGGCTCCTCTGTCCATGAGATTTCCTAGGCAAGAATATTGGAGGGCGTTGCCGTTTCTTCCTCCAGGGGATCTTCTGGACCCAGGGATCAAACCCACGTCTCTTATGTCTCCTGCGTTGGTAGGTGGGTTCTTTACCACTAGCGCCACCTGGAACAGCTTAGCTCAGCACCCAGCAACAAGGATTACTATTAGTGAGCTCTGCCTCAAGGAAATGGCAACCCACTCTAGTATTCTTGCCTGGAAAATCCCATGGACAAACGAGCCTATAGTCCATGGGGTTGCAAAAAGTAGGACACGACTAAGCAACTGAGACAGACAGACCTCGAGGGTGGGCTGAAGAAGGTCCCAACTACCTGATGGGAGCAGAGCTTCTGTGTTAGCTGTCTGTGGCTGGGTAACAGATTGCCACAAAACTTCTCATTGTCTCACTCTTTCTGAGGATCAGGGATCTGGAAGCCGCTTAGTTGGGTAGTTTTGGCCCAGCGTCTCCCAGAGGTTACAGTCAAGCCTGGAGCCACAGACATCTAAAGGGTCGATGGGGTCTGGAGGACCGATCAGCTTCCAGTCTCCCTCAGAAGGCTCTTGGCAGTAGGAATTAGTTAGATCCTTAGCATGTGCACCTTTCAGTTGGGCTACTCACAACACAGCAGCTGACTCTTCTAAAGAGAAAGCAAGTGTGACCAGGAAGGACCACAGTGACTTTTACAGCCTAGTATCAAATGTGACGTACCATAGCTTCTGCCGTATTCTGTTGGTTACACAAACCAACCCTGTACAGTATGGGAGGGGACTATACAAGTGTGTGAATACCAGGAAGCAGAGATCGCTGGGTGTTTTCTCAGAGGCTAGCTACCCCCACCTTTAAATAGTTTTCCTGAGCAATGCCACAGATGCTTTTTTTTTTTTTTTTTTGGCTTTAATTTTAGAGCTGAGAGGCTTTGAAATGATTATAGCTGTTTATAATCTACCAGCAAATGAAAGGCATCCAAGCATCAAGATAAATGTCAGAGTGGGGTCTTCTAGCCACTTGAAAGACGTGTGGCTCCACATGCTAAAGAAACCCACAGCTGACTTTAGTAAGATCTTGACTATTAAATATTCCAGCCCCGCACTTTCACAAAGTGCAAAGGACAGAAGTTGTCTCTCTGTGTTAACAAGTGAGAATGGTTAGCGGAGAAGTCATGGTTTACAAATCTGTATTTATGGTTGAGGTCTGGCTGACAAACAGCAAGAATAAACCATACAACCTGGGGAGTGCAATTCCAGCAGGAAGTTGCTTTGAAATAACATCATACTTCATTCACTCCCCAAATGATGTCTTTGACGACCAGTTTGGACATATCAATAAAATGTCCTGTCACTTATCATATTTTATTTTCTTGCAGCATTTCCCACTGTTTGATGGTAACTCTCACAGTGCCTGTTCTTACAGCAGAATCCACACTCTGATTTAGATTTGCCAAGTAGATTGATTTTGGCCAAATTTCTTGTCCAAACACAGGTCCTTACAATTTGAGAGTTCCCACTAAAAGATTGCTAAAGAAAAATATGCAGTTTTACTGGCTCGGATATGTAGCTCCAAAATTTAAAAGAAAGCGGCTGGTTAACATTATAGACATTTTGAAGTACTTGTCTTTCAGAAATGCAAAGAACAATAGCAAGGAAAGCCTTTGATCGCTCAGAATTTATTTTATTTTATTTTATGTACTTATTAATTGGTACACTTTCTCCCCCATTTTAACCAAAGATTCTGTACATTGAAACAATAAAATAAGTAAAGACATGTGTCTTCTTAAAAAATCTCGATACTGGTTAAGTCTCAGAGTCCTTTTCCATGCTTTCTGGGTAAAGGCTTTTTCTGTTCTCTCAGCCCTGCAGCACTTTGATCTCAGAAGCAGTGCCATTTGGTTGTAAATGTATGTGGCGCCTTTGATCTAGTACTTAGCTGGTCTTATTTAAAATAGATAGCTTCTTTTATCTAAGTCGTGTTTACTAGGTCTCGCTCTATGAAAGATGGTTTAAATTGCTATTATTTAGATAGAAAGTTATATAAAGTTTCATAAGAGTGCCCAGATCTGAATCTAATTCTCTAAATTTTAAAACCCCAACGGCATTATTATATGTTTCATACAGCAAATTCTTATTAAAATGAGCTGCTTTTACAGATGTCAGGTAATATTTGCAAAAACTCTGTTTGCTTTTTAACAGGGAACTGATTTTCCAAAGAATAATAAACATATCCTACACTCGGGCAAAACTAGTACTCTCAGAGCACCTGAACTAAAAGGCCAATTTTCCCCACTGCAATTCACATATTAGTATATTTTTCTATTACTGGATTATGAATACAATAAAGGGTATATTGAAATGGGACTTTTTAAAATTAATAAGAATAAGTGTACATCTTAAATTCTCTTCTTTAAGAGGATTTCTTAAATACTTTGCTTTAGTGATGGGTGCTTTCAATTTCCTAGGCTATATTCAATTATTCATTCAACAGGTGCAAAGACAGAGAGCTGATTAAGTCAAAGACTCCACCCTTAGCTTGCTCACAGCCTGGGGTTGGGCGGCAGAGTGCTAGTAGACAATTACACTTCAGTGTGGTGTGTGCGTCTTATGGATGCTGGTCCTCCCAGCCTGCAATTAGAGTGGTCAGGGAAAGTTTCCTGGAAGAGGTGGTACCCAAGCTTTAGTGAAAGACTACTGACTCAGAATCCAGTATCCTGTAAATTTCCAGCCAAATCCATAATTGCAAAGACACCTCTCCCGGTCTCCACACCCCTGGTTTAATGCAGGTGGCCTAAACCTTGAGAGAGGTCTAAAGCTTGAAGGGCTTTGGTGCCTGAAGCTACCTGAAAGGCTTATAGATTGCCATCCAACACTAAAGAGAAAAAGCCCAAACCATCTTTCACAGAAGCCACTTGGTCCTAACCTGAAGGTTAAAACAACATAAGCCTGAGGTACTCTCATAGAGTGTTACCACATTCTGGGTATTTTCAGTGCTTTCTCTATATTAAAGAATTGAGCCTATCCTCAACCCTATGACAAGGGACCACTATTATTCCCATTTAGAGAGGAGGAAATTGAAGCATAGAAAGACAAGTTTTTCCCTGGTTTTTCAACTAGTAAGTTCCAGAGTTGGAATCAGAACCCAAGGAGTCTGACTCCAGAATATACATTTTTAATTATTGTGTTAAATGTGTCTCCCATTTTCCTTCGTTCCTTACTTTCTTTTCTCTGAAATAAAGATTTGAGGAGGGCCCTGGTAATGAGTGCAATCACTGAGCACAGAACAGTTGCCGTTATTACTCTTGTTATTATTTATTAACAGAGTGTGAAAGCCTCTCGTACACAGTAGGCATTCAATGACTGTGAAATAAGACTAAAACATTTGAAGACTAACCAAGACAGGGCTCTGGGGCTGCAAGAAAGTCTGCATGATCGTCAAGGGAATTAGCAATGGCTATGGAAGAATAGATGCAGACAGTGAATGTATAAATAGAAATAAATGTCCAGAGACCCATTGAGCTAGGGTGAAATGATGAGATGCCAGATTCTTTAATGACTCCTTTTCTCCTTCCCTTCTTAAGTGCTGCTTAAGTAGAGCTGAGGCCAGACGGGATGCAGCTAAAGTGGCCCTAATCAACTCTCTCTTCAACGAGCTGCCCTCTCGCCGAATCACCAAGGAATTCATTATGGAGAGTGTGCAGGAAGCAGTTGCCTCCACCAGTGTGAGTACCCACCAGGGAAGGGGGAGCTGGCTATACTGAGAGTACTGAGGCCTTTGAATCTTGGGAGATGCTAATGTGTACAAGTTCTTTAAGAACTGTGCAGGTTTGTTTTTTTTCCCCATTAAAGCATTAATTTTCAGCAAAAAGAGCACTTAGATTGAAAATCATGATATTGGGGCTGTCTCCCTATCCATGTCTCAGCAAGATTCTTTAGCCTTCCTGGATCACAATTAATCAGGCTGTCTATCAAGGTGGATCGAATTATCCATCTTGATTTGTTTATTTGGTGCTTGCTGTTTGAGGAGCACTGACTCTTTTAGGGCCTGAGGATGCATGCAGTTGAATACCGCTTTAACCCAGACATAAAGACGTTCAGTTTTTCCCAAACTTGACTAATCATAAAATTATCTGAAGTGCTTGTTAAAAGTGCCAGTTCCCCAGCCAGCGCGAGGTCCTGCAATCTGTGTTTTTAAGGAAATACTAACTGCTTGAAGCGAAGTGAAATGAAAGTCGCTCAGTAGTGTGTGACTCTTGGCAACCCGATGGACTCTACAGTCCGTGGAATTCTCCAGGCCAGAATACTGGAGTGGGTAGCCTTTCCCTTCTCCAGGGGAATCTTCCCAACCCAGGGATTGAACCCAGGTCCCCCGCATCGCAGGTATATTCTTTACCAGCTGAGCCACAAGGGAAACCCACTAACTGCTCAGCTATGAGAAAAGCTATATGCCTAATATTTGTTAAATGTTAGAGTTATCACACTTAATATCGATTACTTTATTCCAAGAGCTCTGGAAATTTCTGTAATAGATGTAATTAAATGCAAAGTGCTTTGAGAGCCAAACTATGTCTTAGAAATTTAGACAGGACATTTTCTCACCAATCTAGGAGTAGATCATTTGCCCCATGAATTATCTGGTGGTCCTGATCCTTGTGCCTCCAAACTATAAACCATTTTCACCACGGAGGAAGCCCTGGGTCTCACCTTGGGCAGGCGTCTCCCTATGTGTCCTTAAAGTGTAGAAACCAAAAGGCATTACCAAAGAGATAAGCTACCTCCTGCTTCGCCTTTAGCATGGATCAACCCTATCTGAGACTTTCATTCCCTGATTCCCTTAACCTGACTATGCAAGTCAAGGTTCTGTCATTCTGGAGAAGCTACTGATAAGGAAGATGATATTATCCCACCAGCTGTGACCTTTTTTGCTGCCTTCCCCCCCTTCCCNTTACATAATTTGCTTGGTGATCATAAAATCTTATGAACCAAGTCAGCATTTCAAGATTTCATTAATGGATAAAAATAGCCTTGAAGGGCAACCATTCATTCAGTTCAGTTCAGTTCAGTTCAGTCGCTCAGTCATGTCCAACTCTTTGCGACTCCATGAACCACAGCATGCCAGGCCTCCCTGTCCATCACCAACTGCCAGAGTCTACCCAAACCCACGTCCATTGAGTCGGTGATGCCATCCAACCATCTCATCCTCTGTCGTCCCCTTCTCCTCCTGCCCTCAATCTTTCCCAGCCTCAGGGTCTTTTCCAGTGAGTCAGCTATTCACATCAGGTGGCCAAAGTATTGGAGTTGCAGCTTCAACATCATTCCTTCCAATGAACACCCAGGACTGATCCCCTTTAGAATGGACTGGTTGGATCTCCTTGAAGTGTAAGGGACTCTCAAGAGTCTTCTCCAACACCACAGTTCAAAAGCATCAATTCTTCAGCACTCAGCCCTCTTTATAGTCCAACTCTCACATCCATACATGACCACTGGAAAAACCATAGCCTTGATTAGATGGACCTTTGTTGACAAAGTGATGTCTCGGCTTTTTAATATGCTGTCTAGCTTGGTCATAACTTTCCTTCCAAGGAGTAGGCGTCTTTTAATTTCATGGCTGCTCATTAGGGTGGCATTAATGCCACTACCAACAAAAACTCTATAGAGATGTGGCAATTTCTGCTTTAGTATAATTATTCTTTTTGAGTATATAATCAGTTAACATTCTAATGAAAAGCTAGATTCAAATTGACTTCAAAATCCTCTTCACTTAGAGATGGTGAGATTAAGGCTTTTATCCCCAATCAGCTGGAGATGGTTGTAAGGTGCACACCTGAAGGGTTAGAACCACAGGAGTTTCACCGTGGGGCCACAGGATTCATTCATGACCCCCAAAGAAGAGGAGGAAAAATCCGTGATGCTTTCCTTTTCTGCTTCCTTCCCAAGGGCACTTTGGATGACGCAGACGACCCAAGCACCAGCATCGGAGCCTATCATTACATGTTGGAGTCAAACATGGGGAAGACCATGCTAGAGTTTCAGGTACCTGCCACGTGTTTATCTTGCTACACAGCCCCTAGAAGCCTGGGGGAATGCCATTCTTATCACAAACAGCTCTTTGTTTATTTTGCTCATTTTAATTTAACCCTCTTAGAATCCAGCACTATAACTCTCTTTTAGCAGCACTGCAGTAGGCTAAAACAAACAAGTCAACAAGGCACAATCTTTGATTCTTCAAAGAAAGTAGAAGACTTAAGCTAAGAAACAGGTACGGAATATTACCATCTCATGACCCTAATAACACTTTACCAGCTTTTCAGTATAAAGCTTCCCTTTAAATCAAATCAAACAGCTTGAAATACTGGTCATGACCGTTTGGGTCTTAATTTTCAGAAGTTATAGATGAAGGTGACTGCATGTATATTAACAATTTCCCCATCCATTATGGTATTTTTGTTAAACAAGATCTGCCATCTCCTATCATTAAGTAAATAAAAAAAATTTAGCAAACTCTAGCTGTTTTCATTCCACTGCTGACAAGCAATAACAAAGCTAAGGAACTATATTACCTGCTATCTGTAAATTAATTGTATTAGTAGTAATAAGAATAGCTTACACTCATTGGATGCTTACCTTGTCTGGCACTGTGCTAAGCATTTAACAAGTCTTACCATAATTTAACCTTTACAATAAACGTATGAGTATTTATTATACCCATATCATCATTGAAGGAAGTATGTCATACAGCTTAGTAAATGGCACAGCCTGGGTTCAGACCCAGGCAGTCTGATTTCTGAGTTCATATTTTGACTGTTATCCTATATTGGGCTCGACAGACAAAAATTCAATAGTGGTTGAGAATGAAAAGTATGTTCTCTAAAAAATTAAATTTGAATACAGTTGACCATCCATATACATCAATGCTACTAAGAATCAATATGCAGTGTTATAATAAGGAGACTTTACCTCCAAGATTTCTATTATTTTAGGTTAGATTCCAAGAAGCAATCAGAATATAAAGTTTTATGGACAAAAATGTTCATCATGGTATAATTTACAGTGGTGGTATAGCTGAACCCTAAAGCCAGCTTTCAAATACCATCTTTGGTACCTTTCAAATTCTTTTCCTGATTACAGTGCCACAGCCACTTACTTCTCAGGTGGATAAGTCTGTCCTGCCCATTTAAAAATTCATTAATTTCACTCACCACTCTCTTGTTTGATTGAAGCAAAAATACTCTCTTCTCATCCTTTCCTAGGAAGATCTCAGTCATCCAGATTTCTCCTTAAGCAGTTGTAGTCTCACTGACCTTTGATGTTGCTTGTCTTGGCTTGCAAAAGACCTTGAAGCTCACCTTCTGGTGTAGACCGCGGCTTGCAGCAGCCAGTGGTTCTCAGCGCTGGCTGGGGAGTGGGTTCGGCTGCTCACCTCTGAATCTGTTTCCTCATTTGTACATAAATCAGGAAGAATAATAGTAGCAATAATAGCAGTGCTACCTCACTGTGTCATTGTGGAGATTAAACGAGACTGCATAGGGAGTTCAGAACGGCTCCTGGCATATGGTAAATGCTCAGTAAAACAACGACAACTGATAGATATATATTTCTAAAGAAGGACTGCTTTACTTGAAATGCCGGAGGCTACCGGGTGGACTCCTGTGACAGCTTTATCTAACCTTAAGTCTCCAGAAGAGGACAAAGTAGCTTCCCAGCAATAAATGTTTTAGGGCCCTGGGTCTCCTGCATTGCAGGCAGATTCTTTGCCAACTGAGCTATGGGGGAAGCCCTACTATAGAATACAACAGTGAAACTGGCAAGAGTCATTTTTTATATCCCATAACAATCTAAAGTCAAACAGAGGAAACATAAAAGGGAGATGCATGACACAAGAGAAGGAACACAAACTAAAAAATCATACAGATCCAAGAGCCAAGCCTGTTCTACCACTTGTCACCTGTGAACTCAGCCTTTCTGAGACTCAGTTTTTCTCATCTACAAAATAAGAATCATGATGTCCATTGTGTAGACTTTTTGTGGGACTTATACAATGTGACATTTATAAAGCATTTAGCACAATGATGCCCTAAGAAAGAAATCATTTAATTTCTCCTCTCTCCCAGACAGAATAATATTGTACTTTTTTTTTTTCTTACAGAACGAATGTTGCCTGGCCAAGAACATGGTAGCTTGTATAGGATTTAGTAACTATTTTCAGAAAAAATTAAGAATGATTTTTTTTTAATGCAGTGGGTTAGTCTGCCAAATATAGGGAAGGCAAAAAAACTTTCTTTTAATTTTTAAATTCTGTCCAAGTACTATGAAAGGCTGTACTCAACCACCTTTTAGTAATACTTTTTTTTTAATTGCCTTACTATGGGCTGCATGTTTTCTGTGTGGTCTGCGTAGTAAGGTACTTAAGAATGTGAAATAATAATTTGACTCATATTGTGGAAATGCTTCATAAATTCTCATAAAGGAGGCTGGGTACCGGATGAGAGACAGAGGTAGAGGAAGACGTGAAAGCAGGAAAAATCCAAACTCCCTCCTCCCAGTAGGAATGCTGGCAACCCACAGGGAGGGCCATGAAGTACATCCCTCTTCCTTCCTCCAGCCCCAGGCTGCCTGCTGGTTTCCTATACATTCCTCCGTGGCCTGGGTTAAATGTTTCTGCTCATAATGGGAATTGACCACAGGCCTGGGCTGTTTGCAGTCCACACAGCAATTCAGTCCCCCTGGTGGGTAATAGATGTGTGTTTGTATCTAGCTACGGATGACTATACAGCCTAAAGACAAGACTGGCGTCTCCTGACTGCCCTCGGGCTTTCCAGGGGGGCCGTTAAGCGGGCAGAGCTCAGAAGAAACCTGGTGGGCTTCTGCTTACCTTCACTTCTGGGCGGGAGGCTGGGGTGCCTATTTAAGGTAGCCTTGCCTCTCTCTGTAGAGAAAACTGCCTCATGTTTGCAGGGGTGGGATGGCGGCAGCTCTAGCCACTGGGTCTTGTCAAGGTCAGATTCAAGGCAGACTTTGACTGAAGCTGGTTAATATATTTATTCTGAAGCCTAATGCAATCCAAAGATGAGCTGTTTATTTACATCTTTGCTAAATTCTCCAGGTTGCCTTTTAAAACCTCATCCCATAAACAAATTTCCTCTTAAATCCATTCTCTTGGGTGGGGAGATGGTGCCCACCTGCTTTTCAAGTTCTCCATTTACACTGTTTGTTTTTCTTATTCCTGATGAATCACAGAACCAAGCCAGTCTCCCAGACAGAGTTCCAGAGAGAAGCAGTGTTCATTTTCTCCCTGCGAAGCAGCTGGGAGGCCACACATTGTTTCTCATAGGAGGCAACACCAGGAAGCTCTGTGAGGACAGACCCCAGTCGTTGTTGGTTTAGATTTAATGAATGACAACATGAAACAGTAAAGCTGTAGAATGAAAGCTACAACCGCAATGTTCCTGAAGAGAAAGAAAACACAGGACTCGATTCCCCATTTGATTTTGGATTTACTTATGGGGGCTCCCTGTGGCTCAGACAGTAAAGAATCTGCCTGCAGTGCAGGAGACCCAGGTTCGATCTCTGGGTCAGGAAGATCCCCTGGAGAAGGAAATAGCTTCCCACTCCAGGATTCTAGCCTGGAGAATTCCATGGATAGAGGCGCCTGGTGGGCTACAGTCTATGGGGTCACGAAGAGTCAGACACAACTGAGCAACTAATACTTGGTAAAGGGAACTGGCTACATAATTTATGGGGCCTGGTGCAAAATGAAAGTTTAAGGCCTTTTGTTCAAAAATTGCTATGAATTTAAAGATAGCAAAGCACTAAACCAAGCTCAAAGCCTGTGTGACTGCACAGATCACAAGCTTGTGAAACCGCCCTAGTCCCTGAGACAAGATCCCCAGAACAGCCCAGACTAGGGTAAGAAGAGTCAAGCATTCAACTGGGGTACAAAATTTGAAGGAGCAACAAAAAATTCAGTAATCAAGGCAAATAATATTATAATGCAATACATTTAAAACTCAAATGTGCAAAAATCTATGACAAATGAAACATCCAAATTTTAAATAAAGATAGGATTTTAAATAAAAGACCCTGAACTTGTATGACTCACCTTAAGTCTTGCTTCACTAACCTGGCCCTAGTCTCAACCCCACCTCTAGGCCAGCTTCTTGTTCATCTGTAAGCCCATGCAGAGGAGCCAGGCTTCTAGGTCAGCCTACCTTAAACACAGCTCAAAGACTTCAGTGAGGAAGAGGCAGGACAGATAGACAGACTTCATTCAAAACGATAGGGCTTCAGCAAATAGAAAACAAGGCTGAGAAGACCAGGCAGTGAGGAGTCATGGGAAAACTAGGAACTGAGTCCTCACAGAAGCCCACAGCCACCCTCTCCTTGCCAGTCTTTCATAATGCAAGGATTTCCAATGGCATCAATGATAAGCACGCAAGGATTTCCTGGGGTTGAGCCAGGGTTCACACAGCTTCAGGAAGATCTGAAGATAGCAAACTTGGTCAGTTCAGGTCAGTTCAGTTCAGTCGCTCAGTTGTGGCCGACCCTTTGTAACCTCGTGGACTGCAGCACACCAGGCCTCCCTGTCCATCACCAACTCCAAACCAATGTCCATTGAGTCAGTGATGCCATCCAACCACCTCATCCTCTATCATCCCCTTCTCTTCCAGCCTTCAATCTTTCCCAGCATCAGGGTCTTTTCAAATGAGTCAGCTCTTTGCATCACGTGGCCAAAGTATTGGAGTTGCAGCTTTAACATCAGTCCTTCCAATGAATATTCAGGACTGATTTCCCTTAGGATGGATTGGTTGGATCTCCTTGCAGTCCAAGGGACTCTCAAGAGTCTTCTCCAACACCACAGTTCAAAAGCATCAATTCTTGGTCATGTGATGGGAAATAAAGAAGTGGGACAGGGAAAATGTGGAAATAATCTCAGTAGACTTCATATGATAATGATAAGGTCTGTTATCTCCAGAGAGGAGGGCAAGCACTGCAGATCAGGACACAAAGTAAGAAGGTAGAAAGAAGGTTATCTTTCCTGGGGGATTTAGGAACAAGAGCTGCAGGGAAGAAGAGGCAGTTGTGTTACTGCAGAGGAAACAACTGCTTGATGATAGGATAGAAATTTAGACAAACCAGAGCAGGTGAGGAGGATAATCCTCCTCCTGCAGGCGAAAACAGTCCAAGTCTCAGTGGGGAAGTTTTATGAGAGGGGTAGGTTGCCAAGGGATATGAGAAAGATTTCCAGTTCTGTTCACAGAATTGTGAGTTCCACAGTGTTGGGAGGGTTGCTGAGTGACACAACAGAAATTTATCTGGATGAGGGGCTTGGCACATAAATAAGAATGAAAGCTTAGAGGACATTGGAGGAAAAATATATTATGAAGGCGACAGTTATCAGAGGATGGAATTAAGAGCTCTGTTAGCAATAGGTTGTTTTTCAAACTGGGGCATACGGATGCAAGGACAATGCCAGGAGGGTTAGTGAAGTCACAGAATAAACTCAATAGCTCTTTCTGGGTTGTCGACATTACGTGAAGATGGCAGGATAAGGAAAGGAGTGGATTGGCATTCATTTTCTTCAATAAAATGCAAAATTTAAGAGGAGTCTTACAATAAAACATTTGTCAATATTGTCCCTCCTGTAACACCATGGAGACTACTTCATATCAGAACCTAAAGAGCATTCCCATCCTTTTTTTATGTCTGCAAAGCATTCGGTGAGTAGGCCTGAGGGTATAGCAAGGAAGGCAACACAAGTTTGCCTTCCTCAGCCACTGGGGTTATCTTGATAAAAGGCATAGTGGTGGGAGCCAGATTAGATTATGGATTTGGTTAGAGAGCAAATGATTCTCACTTTCCCAAAGTAGCATAGTGACGTGACAGAGTGGAAATCGGATGGGGGCAGAGAGAAGCGGAGAGGAGTCATAGGAGTGAGTTGCCCTGGCACTGGGCCCAGGACCCTGGGCAGACATGGGGTCAGTGTGTGGCTCAGCTGGTGCCCATGTCATATTTTAATTAATGGACACACATGGTTTTGCCCTTACCAAGGTCTCTGTCTGTTCTTCAGCTTCCCTGATGGCTCAGACAGCATCTGCCTGCAGTGTGGGAGACCCAAGTTTGATCCCTGGGTCAAGAACATCCCCTGGAGAAGGGAATGGCAACCCACTCCTGTGTTCTTGCCTGGAGAATTCCATGGACAGAGGAATGGTGGGCTACGGTCCATAGGGTCGCAAAGAGTCAGATACAACTGAGCAACTAACAAAGTGTGTTCTTGTGGTGCTTACCATGTAGTAATACATACACAAAATCCTAAACCAAAAAGAAGAAAAGCTTTACATTCTAACGGCAATTTAAACCTGAGAAGAGTGCTATTCATGAGACATTTAGACATGAGAATATTTACTCTGATGATCTTATCTCTTTAAATTTTACCTCATAATTTTAAGGTAACTGTAATCTCAAACTGAGCTGATGTCTCCAGATTTCATAGTGAAAACGTTTTCCAGAGCAACCAGACATACAGACAATAAAAGTCCATTTTTTTTTTAATGGGCATAAGACATCTGTTCAAATGTTAAGCTTTCATGATTTGTCTCATGACCAGGAAGTTCCTTAACTGTATTGTTATTTTCTAATAGGTATGTGGCTGTGGTTTATACTACCACTAAGCCACTGTAGATGTTTCTCTGATCAAAAAAGAAAGAAAAAAAAAATGTAGGTAACTTCAGTGGAAGACTGCTAATCCTAATCAGATTGGAAAAACAAAATCTTCAGTATGTTGAATACGTTAGCTTGCACTCGGTATCATGCAGGGAAAGGATGATGCTGACAGAAAGGCTAAATGCTGTGCTCAGCCCTGGCCGTTGAATGTGAAAACTGTGGGTGGCTTTAATGTCAATTCGTCCTTATTGGTCATATTTTAAGGCATTTTCTTGACTGAATTTATAAACTCAGGGGTATTTTACAGTTTCTGTAGTTTCTCCATTATATGCTCTGTATTTATTTTTTGGCCTGAATTTTTTAAAATTTAAATTATTTTCATATAGCATACTGTCCCATGGTTCAAAGCTCAAAAGGTACAAACGAGTGTCAGAGGAAAGTCTCGCTTCATTTTTCTCCCCAGAGGCAACTCATGTTCCCAGATTCTTTTGTATCTTGTCAAAAGTCTTCTAGGCATTTATAAGCAAATATTTATAGGCATCTTCTAATTCTTTTGTAATCAAATAGTAACACACAGTATACATGTTGGACACCTTGCTTTTAACAACACCTCACAGAGACTCTTTGCATTAGAACGAGAGAGCCTTCTCACCCTTTGTGATTGCGTTGGATTTGGCAGGATGACTGTGTTGTAAGGGAGAAAGAATCATTTTCTTTTTATCCTTCTGAATTCTTAGCCGAGACTCCTGTAATGAAAGACAGATTAGGAAGAGAAAAACAGAAGTACACCTCATGTGTGTGAGAGATACCCAGGGAAAAATGAGGACCTCCGCAAGGTGGCTTAGAATTCAGGATTAAATACCATCTTAACCTGGAAGGGAGAGGGGGTGTAGGCCTCTCGGGAAAGCGCATGTGAGCCTGCTCAGTTCTCAGTCATGTCTGAATCTTTGCAACCCACGGACTATAGCCCATCAGGCTCCACGTGGGTCCTCTGCCTGTGGGATTCCCCAGGCAAGCATACTAGAATGGGCAGCCATTTCCTCCTCCAGGGGATCTTCCTGACCCAGGGGTCGAACCTGTGTCTCTTAGGTCTCCTGCCTTGGCAGGCAGATCCTTTACTGCTGAGACACCAGGGAAGCCCCTCAGGAGAAAGGAGATAATCTTTAAGAAAGATGAATTGATCCTTAGAAGAATAGATAGGAAGTATGATAGTGACAAAGTCTGGCTGAGCATGGAGTGGACTTCAGCTTCTACTTCTGTGATAAGAGTCAGTATACCCTGGTTGATGAAACTTCTGGAGAAGGGAGTTATAACAATTAAGTTCCTTTTGGAGGACCTGTCTTTTGGGAGATAAGGGGAGTTCAGAGAAAGCCTCTTCCTCTGTTTGCAGTTTTTAAAGTAGTTATAGCTCAAAATAATCAATATACCAAAGTTGCATATTTGGGGGTGCTATATTCTGCTACACTTCAGGATTTAGCCATTCCTTTTTGTAACCATTTCATTTAACCATCCCTTTAAAAATGAACATTTAAAATATTGCCAGTCTCAGGCAATTTTCTTTAAAATGATGCAATGAATAGCCTTGCCTACACATTATTTGAAGATGTGCTGGTATATTTATATAACTTCCTGGGTGTAAAATTGTTACACCATATGTGTTTACACTGTTGAGAGGTATTTGTCCATTATTTAATAGTTCATGCCAAATATAGATAAAACAGAGGAGGGAAGGGAAAATGCTCCAGAAGCCTACGACTGTGGTATTTGAAAAGTCTCAGAGTGTTCTGACAGTACTGTATATTCCATTTGCCTGATATGGTTGGGAGTTAGAGTTATGACCTCTTCGGCAATCACTGAGGCACTTTCTTTCACATTTCTGCTTTGAGACTAATGACAAGCATTTGGGTTTTATAGGAGCTTATGACCATTTTCCAACTATTGCACTGGAACGGAAGCCTCAAAGCCCTTCGTGAAACAAAATGTTCCCGACAGGTGAGATTTTTCCAATAAAAAGCAGGTTTGTGTTGTATGGTATCTTCCACTGAGGTTCCTTTATTTGAATTTTTGTCTGTTTAGTACCTTATTTATTAAAAGCAGAATATATATATATATATATATATATATACTGTGCTTAGTCACTCCACTGTGTCCGACTCTTTGAGACCCTCTGGAGTGTAGCCCACCAGGCTCCTCTGTCCATGGGGATTCTCCAGGCAAGAATACTGGAGTGGGTTGCCATGCCCTTCTCCAGGGGATCTTCCCAACCCAGGGATCAAACCCAGATCTCCCTCACTGCAGACAGATACTTCACTGTCTGAGCCACCAGGGAAGTATATGTATACTAACGTGTAAATTTATGTGCATTTATGTGCATTCCATGCAAAGATGTGCTTGATAAAGGACAGAAATGGTATGGACCTAACAGAGGCAGAAGATATTAAGAAGAGGTCACAAGAATACACAGAAAAACTGTACAAAAAAGATCTTCACGACCCGGATAATCACAATGGTGTGATCACTCATCTAGAGCCAGATATCCTGGAATGTGAAGTCAAGTGGGCCTTAGAAAGCATCACTATGAACAAAGCTAGTGGAGGTGATGGAATTCCAGTTGAGCTATTTCAAATCCTGAAAGATGATGCTGTGAAAGTGCTACACTCAATATGCCAACAAATTTGGAAAACTCAGCAGTGGCCACAGGACTGGAAAAGGTCAGTTTTCATTCCAATCCCAAAGAAAGGCAATGCCAAAGAATGCTCAAACTACCGCACAATTGCACTCATCTCACATGCTAGTAAAGTAATGCTCAAAATTCTCCAAGCCAGGCTTCAGCAATACGTGAACCGTGAACTTCCTGATGTTCAAGCTGGTTTTAGAAAAGGCAGAGGAACCAGAGATCAAATTGCCAACATCCGCTGGATCATGGAAAAAGCAAGAGAGTTCCAGAAAAACATCTATTTCTGCTTTATTGACTATGCCAAAGCCTTTGACTGTGTGGATCACAATAAACTGTGGAAAATTCTGAAAGAGATGGGAATACCAGACCACCTGACCTGCCTCTTGAGAAATCTGTATGCAGGTCAGGAAGCAACAGTTAGAACTGGACATGGAACAACAGACTGGTTCCAAATAGGAAAAGGAGTACGTCAAGGCTGTATATTGTCACCCTGCTTATTTAACTTCTATGCAGAGTACATCATGAGAAACGCTGGACTGGAAGAAACACAAGCTGGAATCAAGACTGCCAGGAGAAATATCAATAACCTCAGATATGCAGATGACACCACTCTTATGGCAGAAAGTGAAGAGGAGCTAAAAAGCCTCTTGATGAAAGTGAAAGAGGAGAGTGAAAAAGTTGGCTTAAAGCTCAACATTCAGAAAACTAAGATCATGGCATCCGGTCCCATCACTCCATGGAAAATAGATGGGGAAATAGTGGAAACAGTGTCAGACTTTTATTTTGGGGGGCTCCAAAATCACTGCAGATGGTGACTGCAGCCATAAAATTAAAAGACGCTTACTCCTTGGAAGAAAAGTTATGCCCAACCTAGATAGCATATTCAAAAGTAGAGACATTACTTTGCTGACTAAGGTCCATCTAGTCAAGGCTATGGTTTTTCCAGTAGTCATGTATGGATGTGAGAGTTAGACTGTGAAGAAGGCTGAGCGCCGAAGTATTGATGCTTTTGAACTGTGGTGTTGGAGAAGACTCTTGAGAGTCCCTTGGACTGCAAGGAGATCCAACCAGTCCATTCTGAAAGAGATCAGCCCTGGGATTTCTTTGGAAGGAATGATGCTAAAGCTGAAACTCCAGTACTTTGGCCACCTCATGCGAAGAGTTGACTCATTGAAAAGACTCTGATGCTTGGAGGGATTGGGGGCAGGAGGAGAAGGGGACGCCAGAGGATGAGATGGCTGGATGGCATCACTGACTCGATGGACATGAATCTGAGTGAACTCTGGGAGTTGGTGATGGACAGGGAGGCCTGGCGTGCTGCGATTCATGGGGTCGCAAAGAGTCGGACACGACTGAGCGACTGAACTGCAATGATGTGCATGTAACTATATGTGCCACATATATAAGTGTACTAATATATATATACCTGATATCTCTATCTGGTATATCTCCTTCTGATATATCTATCTAGATTTAGATCTAGATATATCAGTCCAGTTACGTCAGGGACTGACCACATACACACACTAAGAAGAATGTTGGCTGGCCATAGGACAGATTTAGATACCTGTACTGAACGCTAGAATGGAGGGATCACTAAGACAGACTTAGTTCCTAAGTCAGATACGGCAACTACTCCATGCAGTGTGCCCCCTCCCACTCTTCAAAGCAGAAAGAAATGTGAGCCTGCACCGCCTCCAAACCTTCTCACGGAGAACAGGTAGTTATTTGTAGCAGGAGGATTCTTCTCACCCCCACCAAATGTTCCCAGTGGGCAACAGAATTGATTATAAAGGTGGGAGACATGGTGTTTCCATCACTTCAATTTTGTGTTGTTGTTTTCTATAACTTCAGATTTTTGTTTTTTTCAATCCCTTCAGTTTTGGGGTTTGGAAGTTTCTTCTTTATTTTTCAGAGACAGGGTCTCACTATTTCTTAGCTATCTATGAAAAGCATCCTGCCCCCTTTTTTGCTGGCAAAAGCAAACCCCCTCCCATGCACTTAATGGTTCTCACCCTACTATCACTTAAGATTTATTCTTCCTTTATCCCACTAGATTTCGAGGATAGTAGTTTATTTTTGAGAATTTGCTTACAGGAAGTTGTATGAGGAGCAAAGCCTCTACTAGTCAGCAAGATGAGGGCGGATGTAAAAGTTTTCCATGCACTGCTGCCCCAGGAGTTTTTAGTTGTTCTTTGCCTAGAAAGCCTGGCTTTCAAAATGTCAAAGATGGAAAAGAAATGAGTAGCTAACAATGGCTTTGGCTATTTTTTTCTTTTCCTTTGATTTCATAAAAAGCCTTTGAAACATGCCGAGTTGGTTACAAACACTTTTCCGTGATTGTTTTTAATTTGTTAAGGTCATAAATAAATACCATATGTTCTTGAAAATAAAAATAAGCAACGCATCCACTCCACAAGGTCTTCTTAAAGAGCGTTCATCAAACTTACACATGACATTAAGTGTATGGGCAAATTCTAAGCGTGAGACTTGGAAGATAGTGACGAATTTTGCGTTGTCTGCAGAGAGTAAGAAACAATGCACATAGTTACCATTATGATATCCATGATGATAACACCTATATTCCATGATTTTTAGGGTCCTTCCCATAGTTACTGTGAGCCATTTAGTCTGGCATCTTCCTTACACTAACAACGCAGCAGTTAAGAAGCTGACTCTCCTGGTGTCTAAGTCTTGTCCTGACTCAAAGCTTCCCCCTGTTTTCTGCAGTAAAAGTGAAAGTGAAGTTGCTCAGTTGCGTCCGACTCTTTGCGACCCCATGGACACCAGGCTCCTCCGTCCATGGGATTTTCTAGGCAAGAGTACTGGAGTGGGTCTCCATTGCAGTGGGTGTGACCATCCAGTTCTTCCTGAATCCTTCTGTGCAGTTGTTTCCCTCTGCCTTGCCAAAGGAGCTAATGTTGGGCAGAAGGGTTATAAATAAATGAGATGAAGCTCATACTAATTGTTGTAAGAATGTAGTTTCAAAGGAACATATATTTTCCAGTGAGGTTAGAATTCTGTTCTGTGAACAATATTAGGTCATTCCTGGTGGCAGTGTTTTGATTCAGCCTGGAGTAACCTTTACTTTGGGTACCAACTTAAGTCATTTTGATCCTCTAAGAGGTATGTCCTGGGGTTGGGCTTCAGTTCGTGGACATCAGAGAGGCTTGGTTGTCGGTAGAACCCTCACAGGTGTTTGTGTGCTGGGGTTGGGGGTGGAGGCCTAGGAAACGAAGGGTCAGAAGGCCATGAGCCCAGGTACTTTTGTTGCTCTTCACTGATGCTCTGGACCTCGTCTCTTGGTTCCCAGGAAGTCATCTCCTACTATTCCCAGTACTCCCTGGATGAAAAGATGCGCAGCCACATGGCCCTAGACTGGATCATGAAGGAGCGGGAGTCGCCGGGAATTCTCTCCCAAGAGCTGCGAATGGCCCTGAGGGAGCTGGAGGAAGCCAGGAAAGCAGGACAAGAACTACGGTTTTACAAAGAAAAGAAAGAGATCCTGAGTTTAGCCCTGACGCAGATCTACAGTGATCCTGACGCTTCTTCACCCAGTGATGATCAGCTGAGCCTCACGGCCCTTTGTGGCTATCACTAGCAAGACCAGGTGCCAGCTGCCCCCAAGGTGGGCAGAAGCCGGACTCTCCCATGAGGAAGCTCAGGGAGAGCTCTGGTCATCAGAGGCTTTAGCACTTCTAGATGCTACCTGAGGGCGGTAGTGATTCTCCTCACTTATTCCATGCGCAGTATCTCAAGAGTAGTAGGACCCTTATAGGACCCAACATCCCCCTCAATGCAATTTCCCCATCGCATTCTCAATAGTTCCACCTCAGGCTGAAAGGATGAAGATGGGATTGTTTGGAAAATATTTCCCAGGCCTGGCTTCAACCTGAAGCCTGGCTGACATGTGCCTTGCTGGATTACGTATGTTGTTTCAAAGAAAGAACCAGTGTAGCAACTCCGGAAAGAACACCAGCCAGGACTAGGGAAAGTAGCATGATAGCAATTAAAAAATACTTGGGATTAAATAAACAATATGGATTATTTTTTAAAATATCCAGGGGTCAGAGTTTCTTCTTAAGCTTTGTCAGCTGCAAGATCATTTACACTCCACTAGGTGTAACATAAAACTTCAGTGGGGATTTTATCTGGACATCCCACTATCAAAGATTTTGAAGTGGTTATGGTATGAAAATACTATATAAATGTAATGTGGCTTAAAATGTCATTGTCATAATTTTTTTTAAAAGCCTGCTCTTCCATATGGGGATAAATGTCACCCAGGATAGCATCCTCACTTGTTTTCCTCAAGAAGAATTAATATCCAGTTTTTGTGAGTCCTCAGTCATGTGCATTTTTAATTTGCAAACAGATGAAGTGCTTTATTTCTTTGTCTGCCACCTCAGTCATATATCTATAATGGGGACAGTTACTGGCACTTCTAAGATTAAAATATTTTGAAAAATCATTACCACTTAACAGTACTTATATTTACATTTGATTTGTTTCTCCTAGAGAAAAGGAATTATTAATTGTCTTTGTTGTTGTTCAGGAACTTAAGCCACCAGTAGCTCAAACGTAATGTCACTTTTCCGTTTAAATTGCTGGACTCTTCTTTAAAGAAGGGATAAAACATGGCCATCTCTCCTTTAAAATGGCTTGGGTCAATCAACTGATTAGAAAACCAAAAGCAAATACAAACCATTTTTTATGGTTCATTGTCACTCAAATTTAAGAATGGTAGCAGTGCCAGTTTTAAACACTTATAAATAGTTCCTTATTTTTAACATGGGATGGATTATCTTGCATTTACTCATCAAATTTAATAAAAACAGTTTTCTCAATTTTCAATAAGATTTCCTTTTCTTCCTGTTTAGGCAAATGCACATTAATTTTCATGAAAGCTGAAATCATTATAATTACCCTAATGTTTACAAAAATGTGATAGTTATAGCTTCATATCTAAATATCTACAACGCTAATTGTCATCACTCCTTGAATCCCCAAGAAACTGTATACTGAGTATGTATTTTGGAAGTAGCCTTATTAATAAAAATGAACTTCACACATCATTATTTCTCACCCCAGGGAAAAATTTAGCTATATACCTTCCCTACTCAAATGTCTTACAGAGGTAATACTATATAATATTAGATACATTTTATTTAAAATATTGTTTTAACAAAAAAAAATCACATCCCTCCCCATAATGAGGCTAAATGTCACCTAGAAGAAATTCCCAAATAGAAATTAGAATATCTGTAAGTGAATACATTTTAAAGTTAAATCACTTCCTATTTAAAGCAATGTTTCCAAGAAGTCATTACTCTATCATTTCAGAAAAGCTACAGCTTCCCGTGTTAGGCGTGATGAAAAGTAGGTACGTCTGTATTGCATTTGCAGTCTTTAACAGTGACCACTTCAGGCCGACACTATCTAACTAGATGCAGGAACAGGAATCCGCTAGAAAATATTAAATGTAGTCTCTGCCCTGCAATTAGAAAAACTGTACCCATTCCATACACTGGAAGCAGAGGCTCTGGCTTGGCCGCTATCAACTTTTCCTGGCTGGTCAAAACTGCCCACTCTTCCCGCCACGGTGTGGGAGTTTCAGCAAAATAAGCAAAGGTCAGAATCTTTGCCACTGCCTTTAATGTTCATTTATCACAAATTAGTATCAGCTAAGACCTAATGTCTGTTGGTATATCACATAAACATCTGTAATTCTGGCCTTGAGACTAGCAGGGTTGAAGAGCAAAGTAGACTATTATTATTTTTCATTTTCTATATCTTGTTCTCAATAACACACTGGGTTGAATGGACCTGGAGTGGAGGATTCTCTACTTAAATATATAGAACCCTGGGTTCTAACATTTTGTGGTTATAAATTCTTTGAGAATCTGATAGAAGCTATGGACTTTGTCCTAGGAAAACCGAATGAAACAATTATATTCAAAACTACACAGACTGTTTCAGAGTGTATGTGAACCTCCCCAAAATCCATACATTGCTCTGTTGAAAGGACCCCCAGTTTATAACTCTTAATTTTTGCATATCTACTTACAGTTTCTTAAACTTTTCAGCAGGATTCCAACCTAACTCAGACATAGTCTCATGAACCTATCTCTGAGACAAATGTCATCATCCTTAAATACAGAATTGCACTGATTTGTGATAAGAGATAGTTTAATTTTCACAAAACCCAAATACCCCAGATTGTTATGAAAAAAAAACGCTTAAAGAAAATTAGTCACTTAACTTGTATGAACATATCAGAATATCACAGATTTAATAAAGTCATTGTTCCTCTAATGATCAGAGTTTGGTTGTCCATTTGTTCAATCTGTTTGCTGTTACATTCATTCACCTATTTCTAGAAAAGGAAAAGAATCAAGCCATAGATATTCTTGAAATGCTGTACCTACATCAATGATAAATCTGATCAGCTAGGTCTCAGGAAAACAAGAAAGAAAACATAAAAGCTTAACACCTTTCCATTTCTTTAGAGAAAGTTTCTGATATCAGGAGCATTGTTGTAGTTGACTTCATCTCTGAAATACTTTAGCGGGTTCTCAGTTATGTCATGTCATGCCTTTCTTTCTTGCCAAATGACAAAAGAAGCCAGACTAAGAATATTTTTATTACCCTTGACTATGTTTATAGGTAAAGACTACTTAAGACATTAGCTCTTGTATATTGCTGATTTTTGTTTTGTTTTACCTTGCAGAAATGCAAAACTCAAGAGTTCTTCTATGGTGTCCACCATGTTAAAGGGTGAATATTATTTTTAGCCAGGGCTCCAGGGAAATGAAAATTATTTTCCCTTCCCCAGTAGTTCTCAACTTTGGCTCACATTAGAAATATTCAAGGAGATTTAATAGATCCTATCTATTCTGACTGGAGAAGACAATGACAACCCACTCCAGTACTCTTGCCTGGAAAATCCCATGGACGGAGAAGCCTGGTGGGCTGCAGTCCATGGGGTCACAAAGAGTCGGACACAACTGAGTGACTTCACTTTCACTTTTCACTTTCATGCATTGGAGAAGGAAATGGCAACCCACTCCAGTGTTCTTGCCTGGAGAATCCCAGGGACGGGGGAGCCTGGTGGGCTGCCATCTATGGGGTCGCACAAAGTCGGACACGACTGAAGCGACTTAGCAGCAGCAGCAGCTATTCAGACTATCCCCAGATCAATGAAATCAGACTCTCTGGAACTGGGACCCAGCCATCAGTATCTTTTAGAGGTCCCAGGTAGTTCCAGTGTGCAATAAGGTTGAGAACCATGGTTCTACCCAGGAAGTTCTGGCTCAAAGGCCTGCGGCCTAACTGGTGGGAGCTGTTACTTAACTTGGCACTGGCCCCAAATTAAAAACATTGAGCTCTTCTGACCTAGGTAGGAGCAAAACCTTTTGCTTGGGCAAGAGGCTTTCCTGGAGCCCAGAACTAAAGCAAGGGCAAAAATGGGCTCATACACATGCACCTTATCTTAGCAGGAGAGCCAGATTCTATTCCAGGTCCAGGATTTTTCTCAAATATGCCACACAAACTACCTGTACGAGAATCATCCTTTAAAAATACAAGTTCCTGGTCCACACCCAGACCTGCTAACCACATTCCAGGAGAGAGTCTAGATGGTTTACCCTTTCACCAGGTGTTTCTGATCACACTTCGATTTGAAGAGCTACTTCTTTGGTAGGCAGCGCAGCCTTGGCCTAACATAATCAGCCTCTTGGAGAGTACAGAAAGGAATAGAGGAGGATAGGGCAGGTTGCCTCTTCACTCTCCTGGAGCTACAGAGAAGAAGGGCTAGCTGCCTCTTCTCTCCTAAAAGAGTAGCTCCCACTCTTTTTATAACTTTGGCTCCAACATTTGGAATTAGCTTTAATCTCTTTACTGGAAACTGAAAATCTTCTATTAGCTTATGGTTAACGTCATTCCTTTAAACCTCACCAACCCTGGTAGCACATTCTCCCTTGGTGCAAAGTGAGTTGTGGGAAAGGGAAGCAGAAGTTCTTCCTGAGAGCTGTTGATTCTCTAGTGATCGTTGGTTCCCAAGTGAAAGTCCTGGATTGCTATCTATTTATAGGCAGTTCCCAATTTTAGCAGCGAGCATGTTTCACAAGTCCATTTGTAATTCAGTTGTTCAGTCCTAACGATGCATTTTTTCCACAGGAGCAAGGTCATAAATGATGGCAAGTTTCCCAGATGAGCCTATGTAAACAAATATATATATATGCAGTATGCATGCATGCTCAGTCGTGTCTGACTCCTTGCGACCCCAGGGACTGTAGCCCCCCAGGCTTCTCGGTCCATGGGATTTCCCAAGCAAGAACACTGGGGGATCTTCCCGAGCCAGGGGTAGAACCTGTGTCTCTTGCATCTCCTGCATCGGCAGGCAGATTCTTTACCAACTGTGCCACCTGGGAAACCCCATATAAACAACAGGGTAAGTTATAAATGGATCTATGGGACATAATATGGCTCCAGGTTGTAGGCAGGGAAGAGTAGAATAAGGGAGACAGCTGGGGGTCTCAGGCATATTACTGAAGACCTCCCTAGGGCATATGTCTTTGTCTCAAACTGGTTCTCCAGAGAGTCCCTTTGTTTTCTCTTTGCTCCCCACCCCCATCCCAAGATTAGCTTGACAGTACCGCACCTCTTGCCATCATTTGTTTCTTCTTCCGATCACAGCTTCTTCTACTTGCTGACTTACTGCAGAAGTGCTTTCCTTCCTGCCTATCCCACAGACACTTTAAAAATTTCTAACAGCTGGCATCACTAGAAATAGGAACATTGGATGACCTACAAATGGCAGCTACTAAGCCTCTGTGCAGGTCCTGCAGAGAGAGACACAGGCACCGGATGTGGAGCTGCACTCTCCCACCCCTACGCTTTCCTACTTCCTTGGTGTCCTCAGTGGACGCCCCCACGGTATTCCCCCATCCTGAGCACGGATGCCCCGTAGCTAGCCAGTGATTCTGGGTAATCTAGCTCAAAACTGCCAACTGGACTGATCAGTCCATCCCTCTCAGGAATGGGAACCAAGAAACATGAAAGGAATTTGGCAGTTTGAGATGGGAGCTCAAATTGGAAGAGTCAGGTTGACAAGTGCTGTGCAACTTGAAAGGATGAGGAAGAAGGAATGATGCGTCAACAGAGGAAGCTGGTCAGTAGGACGAGAAGAAGATGGTCAGTGCAGACAGCAAAAAGAGGCAGAAACACAAGTCTAAGGCCAGACTATGAGGACCACAAGGAAACAGGAAGAGCGGCTGGCCCACACCCCCTGCAGTAAATTCACTTCCTCTTTATCTGACTGGACCAACACTTCGCAACCAAAGAAATCTCANTTGCCATCATTTGTTTCTTCTTCCGATCACAGCTTCTTCTACTTGCTGACTTACTGCAGAAGTGCTTTCCTTCCTGCCTATCCCACAGACACTTTAAAAATTTCTAACAGCTGGCATCACTAGAAATAGGAACATTGGATGACCTACAAATGGCAGCTACTAAGCCTCTGTGCAGGTCCTGCAGAGAAAGACACAGGCACCGGATGTGGAGCTGCACTCTCCCACCCCTACGCTTTCCTACTTCCTTGGTGTCCTCAGTGGACGCCCCCACGGTATTCCCCCATCCTGAGCACGGATGCCCCGTAGCTAGCCAGTGATTCTGGGTAATCTAGCTCAAAACTGCCAACTGGACTGATCAGTCCATCCCTCTCAGGAATGGGAACCAAGAAACATGAAAGGAATTTGGCAGTTTGAGATGGGAGCTCAAATTGGAAGAGTCAGGTTGACAAGTGCTGTGCAACTTGAAAGGATGAGGAAGAAGGAATGATGCGTCAACAGAGGAAGCTGGTCAGTAGGACGAGAAGAAGATGGTCAGTGCAGACAGCAAAAAGAGGCAGAAACACAAGTCGAAGGCCAGACTATGAGGACCACAAGGAAACAGGAAGAGCGGCTGGCCCACACCCCCTGCAGTAAATTCACTTCCTCTTTATCTGACTGGACCAACACTTCGCAACCAAAGAAATCTCACCTTACTAACTTCAGAGCAAAATGACTCCAGATTTACCTGGACTTTTCCTCCTGAGAAGAGACCAAGAAAACTGACATGAGGAAAAACAATAGAAATAGAAGCAACAGAAATGCTGCTGGGGAAACTAGACTTAGGACTGGCAAGAGAGTTAGATTTCTGCCCACTCATTGCCCCTCCCACTCCAATGTAAGCTCTCACACCAGTCAGGAGTCCTTCCCAAATCTGCAACAAATTTACCTATTATGTGCTAACCTTCGTGTTTTTCCTCCCCTTCACAGAAATTGCTGTGTTCTCATGTTCCACAGGAACAGAGGGAAATAGAATTCTGCGTTTACCGATAGAATTCATAATCTCAAATAAATGTTGCATCTTTAAAAATTAATCACCTTGGGAAACTAATAATGTAATTTGACAATGCTCAAGAGTGCTGTCTTTGCCAAAGACATTTCTGTCACAAACGCCTCTGTGGGAACAGCCCTCTAAGTCCATGTGAGCGAAGGAATAAAATCAGTTTCTTTTCTCAGCAGAAAGCACCTGACCATCCCGAACAGACTAGTTTATTTCAGTATCTCCACGATTACTCCTAATACTTAGCAGGTGGTAAGTATAGTTGAATCCGAATTTCTACTCGAGGAACATTCAGTAAATGTTTGTCATCATGCCTTGGTGCCTTCCTTACTCCTTGCTTGATCAGTTAATTCCTTCATCAGACCTGGCTTTGATCTACAGGATTAGTTAGTAAGTGCTCACTAATTAGTCAGGATTACCCAGTGGCTCAGCAGTAAAGAATCCACCTCCAAAGCAGGAGACACAGGTTCGATCCCTGAGTGGGGAAGATCCCCTGGAGGAAGGCATGGCAACCCACTGCAGGATTCTTGCCTGGTGAATCCCATGGACAGAGGAACCTGGCAGGCTACAGTCCATGGGGTCGCAAGGAGTTGGACACAACTGAAGAGACTTAGCATGCACACGTGCAGCAAGGCAAACCCAAATCAACCCTACTGGCCCAAAGGGGAGTCCACTGGCCGAAAAGGGGGAGTTTATTGACACAAACGAGTCCTGGGACAGTGTTTACGCCAAGTGCGTCTGGCTGCCGGAGCATAAATCAGTACTTGATCTCTCGCTGTACAGATGTGAGATGTGAACACGTGTGCACACTCATCTGTGTCACTACTCATTTCTCAGATCTCTTTTATTTTGTGTTGGCTCCATTTTAGCAAGGCTCTCTCCCCTTGGAGCAGCTTCGTTCTTACATTGCAGCAGAGTGAGACATTCTCTTCCCGGCAGTGATGAGTCCAGCACTGAGGGCCACAGTGGTGTGGACTCAGTCACCCAAGTCTCAGGTCTGCCCACCTGAACTAGTGATAAGGCAGTCCCACCTCCATGACTGGGACCAGGTTGGGGAGCCATCGTCGCCTCAGGCAAATATGGGTTCAGATAGGAACACAGGGAAAATGTGGCCATTTCCCAGGACACTTTTGAAACTGTTTCTCCTCAAGAGACTTCAGAGACAGAGTAAATAATAGAAGAAATGCCGTCTCTCCAACTACTGGTTGGGGAACAGGATTCTGGGTAGACCAGATGTTCACTCTGAATACATTTGTACCATTTCCAAAAATCAAATTCACCCTCAAAGGACTTTTGTCACCATTAAGGATGTTCTAAAGAACACTTTCCCCCTGGAGGGGAAATCTAAAAGTGTTTCCAGGCCAATCACAGCGCTGCCATAAGCACACAGGCTCTCTGAGGACTGGCCTGAGGGAATGGTGCTCATCTGTATGCAAAGAGTTCTGCTGTGCGCAGAGGCCTAATCACTGGCATTACTCTGCAGTCACACTTCATATATCTTCAGTGCTGATGAATTGTTGCTATGCTGGGGAGTCAGGAAACTTCCTCTGGTCTATTTCTGGTGGGCCCTGGCTTTCATTATCAGTGGCTGCTAATGCTTTTAATAAAAAAGAAAACAGTGGATCCCAACAATGAAAAACAGTTGTGGCAAAACTGGACAGCACAATAGCCAAGAGGGTTTGCTTGCCCAACTCATGGTTGAGCACTGTGCGACCTTAAGTACGGCTCTGCTCTGACCTGGGAGTTACAATGCAGGTAGCTATAAAATGCTTTTGGAAACAATTCATTCTGAGGCAATCCTTTGTGTATCTCTCAGATATTTCCATATTTCCGTGTAGTCATTAGCTAGATGATGTCTGGAAGTAAATAGACAGTACTTAGTGTGAGCAGATTTTCATAGTGAAAATTCTGAAAATGCAGGTGACCCAGGGAAGTACATGGTTGTCAGAACTGAAAAGTTAGCAGAAGTGACTTCCCTGGTGGTCCAGGGGTTAAAAATCTGCCTTCCAATACAGGGGACTCAGGTTGGATCCCTGGTCAGGGAACTAAGATACTACATGCCACAGGGCAACTAAGCCCCCATGCCATACCTACAGAGCCTGCATGCTGCAAGAAAGATCTCTCATGCCATCACTAAGGCTGAGGCAGCCAAATAAATAAAAATAAAACATTAAAAAAGAAAAGTCAACCTGGAACTTTAATGAACTAAAACTAAAACATGGAAGCTATTTTACCCTTTCAGTTAACCCTCTCTCTATGGATCTGGGGGTTTTATTTATTTGTTTACTGTTGACACTTGGATTTTTTTTTAAATGTTTTCTGGTCACAAGGCCACCAAAGCAAGTGAATCCCAAAAATGGGGGAGGGGAATTCAATTCTCTTAAAGGTTGAAGCAGATCACTTTATCTTAAGCAATGTTTATTAAAGATTGGGTACACTAAAGTAGTGAATTAAATTTAGACAATTTTCTGCACATTGCTTTTCATCCAGAGTGTTCTTGGCAATATGTTCTGAACCCTTTTTATTTCTCCATAGAAATGCAAGCATAGTAAGTAGCTCCTCGCCCAGTTTACCAGGCATCTGTGAAAAGCCAGGGGGGCTCCGCTCTCACTCCACTGAAGAGAGGCTTCTGTAAGCTGAGTTTCGCCACACGGGCGACTTCATCCCAGGCATTGCAGGTGTCACACACGTTGAAAGTAGGATTTACAGGGTCTAAAATGAATGGCCTAAAACAAAGCAAAACAAACCTCCCACTCTCCATTTCTAAACCAGTCTCAATTTGCCGGATGGTTGTGCTGTGTGCTTACAGTCGTGTCCGGCTCTTTGCAGCCCCATGGACTGCAACCCACCAGGCTCTTCTGTCCATGGGGTTCTCCAGGCAAGAATCCTAGAGTGGGCTGCCATGCCCTCCTCCAGGGGATCTTCCCAACTCAGGGACTGAACCCAGTTCTCCTGAGTTGCAGGTGGATTCTTTACCATCTGAACCACCAGAGACGCCATATTGGTAGAAGAGGGGAATGCTGGAGTTAAAGATGGAATTCTGTTAAGAAAAGGAATCTCCAGGAACCATGGGAGGGCCAGCCATGCCTGTTGGAACCCCACCAACCCTGACTCCTACTCATTTTCCCTTCCCAACTGAGGAAGTCTGTCCTCCGTGGATTAGGTCTTCCATTTCCACTTCACTTGTTGTCTATAACCACATTCTATTCATTTTGTTCAAATTCCTCTTAATTCGTACTTGAGAATTAAAGTTCTGTGAGAAGCAATTAAAGGAAATGACTTTGTAGTAATCAGGGCCGTCTCATTTACACTGAATCCCATTAAAGCTACTCTTTGCTCCAGACTTCCTTCCTTGATGACAAACCCATTTCCTATATCCTAAGGGGGTAGGGAAGATAAATAGTTACCTTGTGCGCGTCTGGTTAACTTTTACAAAAATGGGAAACTTGCGATGATAGTGTCTGTGCCAAACCACGTCGATATCTGCATATTGAACCAGAAGTTTGAGGACTGCCCTCATTCCCTGCACCAGGCTGAAGGACAGGGGCTTCTCCGCCCGTTCCCAGATATATATGGTGAGGAGCTCCACTGTGTAAGAGGAGGGAAGTCTCCGAAATCTAGACACAGAATGAACCCAGAAAGTGAAGACAAGTTTATTCAGTTATCAGAAAATTCCCAGCTCTAAAGGCAATTAACAGAGGAAGAAATTTCATTCTCAATCTTACTACCTAGCAAATAATAACAATGTTTCCATCAATCTGATTGGCGAAAAGCAGGAATTATAATTTCCAACATTGGTGGGTTTGTGAGGATATGAACACTCTATAAGTGAGACTCTAAATTAATAAAGTATTTTCTGGAGTCAGTTCTATTAAAATTTGACTTGTTCCATCCTACTGACCTAGCATTTTTCACTTCTATGAATTCACTCTGTAGAAACATCTATAAGTACTCAAAGACAGATATAAACAAAAGTATGTTTTTTATTTTATTGTTTGAAATAGTAAATATTGGAATGTTCATCAGTAGGGAACTAATTAGATGATTTCATGGTACATGACCTACTGCACTGTCCAGGATGGCAGCCTCCAGCCATATGTGAGTATGAGCATTTGACATGTGGCTTCAGTATATACTATTTTCAAGAAATATAAAGAAAGTAAAATATGTGAGTAATTTTTTCATTGATTTCATATTATAAAGATAACATTTTGAATATACTGGGTAAATATTAAAATTACTTTCACCTATTACTTTTTACCTTTTTAATGTGGCTACTAGAATATATCATTGCATATGAGGCTCATATTTGAACTTCACATTCTATTTTAGACAGTGTTGTCCTGTACAAGAAGCAAGGTAGCTCACAATGTACAGATCTAAAGATACAATATACATCAACCAAAAAAAACTTAAACCAATAAACAGCAAATACATTTTAAAAAATTAAGCATACACAAAAAACAAACTTGGAGAATATGCTCTAAACACATTGTTGGGAGTTGGAGATTGAGGATGAAGAAAGAAACGTGTGTGCTTTTTTTAACATTGTCTTTTATTTATTTATTTTTTTATTTTTTAGTTTTACTTTATTTTACTTTACAATACTGTATTGGTTTTGCCATATATTGACATGAATCCACCACAAATGTACATGAGTTCACAATCATGAACCCCCCTCCCACCTCCCATCCCATATCATCTCTCTGGATCATCCCCGTGCATGATACATTAAGTCTTTTAAATTGTAGTTTATTTATCAGGGGAAAAAATGAAAGTTGATAACCAAACTTGGGAGGAAAAGAGGAGAAAATCCAACATGAGAATTTTAGGATTTCATGGTGGTTGATATCCAAATATGTGTTTTTACTGCATTGGTATCCATTAGTCATAGAAATATCTTCTGATGATATATTGCAAAATGATGCAATTTTTTTCCTCTAATAGAATTTAGGGGAAACAGAGTAGCATTTTCCTACTATTACATTAAATATTTGTTTCTACCTCAATGAAGGAAATAGAAAAACTAAAAGTAGACAAAATATCCTGTCCTGGTAATGAATAGTGAATCACTTCAGTGATTTCAGAGGCTCAGTAGCTCAGTTCCTGAGATTTCCCCTCAGGGGTTGTCAACAATGAACACAAAATTTAAAATCCATTTCCACTGATGCTCCCAAATGCCCAAAGTAAATCATGGTTGAAAGTTACTCAAGCAGGAGATGTTCTTCACATTTTATGAAAGAAAATATAGTGGGGGTGGGGGGAGACTTAATAAGCATTGAACTATTTTACTTCACATTTTTATACCATTATTACATATATATTTATATAGCTCGGATATGTGTTCATATTATTTTGTATCCTGTTTTAGTCATTTGAAATTGTTTCATGCAAATGTTTCCATGTTCCCCAAACTTTTCTTGAATAGTAGTTCATCAAAATTATATAACAAATTTACTTGCACCTCAGGGGAATTTTCTTTCCCAATTTTTACTATCTTTATTAGCACCATTCTGAGTATGCTTATACAAATTACTTTTTTTATGTGATTTATTTTCTGTAAGTGTAGTTCATCTAAGCATTTCTGATCTCTCTTTTTAAAATCTTTATTTTGTATAAACTTTTTTAATGATATTTTAATACAAATGGCCTCAATTCTTTTAAAACCAAATAATAAGAAATTTTTTTTTTTTACTTCTTTTACCTTTTTTTTTTTCTTTTTAACTCAGAAGTGAATTAAGTTGACAAATGGTTCAAATATTTTAAAATCCTTAACACATAATAAATACTTAATACACATTGCCAGATTACTTTCCCAAAATAGAAAACCAATTATCGTATTGGAACATATGTGGTCCAAATTCCCCACAATACCACCTTTTTAAGTCTTAGAATGATTTTTCTGCTACATTAATAGATAAGTTTCTTCTTGCAGACCTATAAATGCTTTCCACTAACAAAAAAGAAAATTTGTTAGATTTCAAAACCAGGCTTGTCATCTGACCGAGAATCTCCTCAAGGTAAGAAGGTTTATTTCTTTTTTCTGTTTTCACTAGTTTTTTCTATTTTCACTAGTAAATTTTTACTCAATCAAAAGAGAAAAAAATATATAGGATGGTTAGAGATGCATAGAGATAGGCGGTAACTACACAGGAGTAATGTATGTTTTAACAAACTGCCTGTTATCATCAATATTAAACAGAGAAACATACAAAAAGTAAACAGAGTGTGTGATTCAGATGAACAAATCAAGATTGTTAACAACTTCATATAAAGATGAAGATTTATTCCACGTAGAAAATGGCCATATATAAATATGTTATAATAAACCCTCTGTCTCCGCTATTACTGCCAAATGGAGAATTCATACAACTATATTCTAGCTGTTTTTCAAAAGTTTATCTTAAAGTACTTAAAACCAGTATCTGAGTCTCCCTCACATCCCTTTACTATACATTAGAGTCTGTTGCTACCAAAGTGAGGGAAAAAGTCTACAACAGCCACGTCATCAGCTTTGGAGGCGGCCTGTCTCCACAGAGGACGCCTCTGCTCTGTTAGAATCGGCTACAGTGGAAGGCACGCCAAGTGTGAACCCCGAAGGACACGTGTGGATCACGCTAACAGTTTCCCTTTTCCTTTCCTGTGCCTTCCTTCCTTGCAGCAACCCATTTGCTTATGCCACTGAATATTTTGGTTTCTATATTTTGGTTTCTACCAAATCGTTATGTTATACCTGGAATAATAGAAGACAGATGTTCCATATTTTATAACAACCTCATTCTCTCTCTCTCCTTTCTCTCTCTCGCTTTCCCTCTCTACACGTATTCGCTCTGCCTACCAAAGACGTGGGACCTGAAAAAGCAAAGCAAAGGAAGGTGAAAATCGAAAGGCTCACGGGTGCCCGTGTGCTGGTTACATACTCGTTCTCTTTGGTGGGGCTGGCAAATGATGTCTGGGGCCAATGTATCATTAAACGAATGAGCTCCTTCACCCTTATGGCAGAGGCCTTGACGAAATACACTTGGTATCGTAGGAGGGCCAAGGCACACAGCTGGGCCTCGTCACTGCCCTTATAGAGGTATCGCTCGCGGTAAAGGTGAAGTTTTAAATCTGTTAACACCAGGGAACAAAGACAACTGTGAGACTTTCTCCCTCCTTTCCTCTCCTGGTTTCCCGCGGTACCAACGAGCTATGTTACTCTGATTAGTTAGAGCTTCAGCATCTAGAACAAAACCAGTTCTGTATTGAGGTGAGTTATCACAGTTTACCCAAGTGATTTAAAGAGGAAACTGACATTATGGTGCCAGAGCAGTTCAAATGGGGCAAATGCTAGTGCAGGAAAATCATTCTCCTCTGAGGAGGAAGATTTTCTATCAGCAGAGGAAGTTTATTTCTCAGAAGCAAATTTCATTACCGTTTGCAAATATCATCCAGCATATAAACTAAATACCATTATGCTCTGTGCACAAGAACCTATACAATCTCTTCTGTTTAATTATCTAAGTGGTTATTATCCATATATATTTTTTCAGAAGAGAGTCTACTACCTGGACACTTGAAGGAATTGATTATATTTACAAAAATAGAGATGGCTTTAAAAGATGCCTTTCAGTCACATTGAAAACAATCAGTGGCAGTTAGCACTACATTCATGAGGGAGGAAGACGAGGTTAAATAGCAAGCACGACCAAATAAACATCTATATCTTATTACTACTCATAAAACATCAGAAAATCTCACAAAACATCATTGTCAGGTTGTGCTTATTCTAACTGTATGCTATATAAATGTGCAGTATCTTTTATCATAATCTACTTAAATTTTCCCAATTAGACACAATTAGCAGTTCTAATATGAATCTATTTTATATACCTGTCCTGCCCAATTAAATTGTCACATAATGACACACTTGTTAATCATGGCAAATTTAGATTCTGCAATACACGGTATTAAATTAATTGGCAAGTAACTATTTTACTTGTAAAATACTTAAAAATACTTAAAAAAAAGCTTTATGCCTTTATCTGGATTTCTAATTTTAAGAGTATGTGTACAGTCCTTTTATACTGGTCCAGTTGTTTAGGGCCAAATCGGAGACAGGATAGTAGGCTGATTATCAACAGGACTGAGAGTAAAATCAAATTCCTATAATAAATATAGATGAACAAATGAAGCTGTTTATGGCAAATATTCTCATAAATGCTGTTAGAGCAAATATAGTCTAGTCCTAAACTTACAAGGCAACAGTCACTACAACTATTAAAATACCCTTTCAATTTTACTGACGGTCTAACTTTTCTTAGCAAACAGACTTAGATAAAAACTCAGGTTTATGATGATAAAAGAGAAGCAATATTTTAACTTAAATTTTGACATACAATAGGTATATCAGATATTTGATGACTTTTTCCTATTATCTGATAAGATGTCTTGGCTGACCCAGAGATTATCTACTCAAACCCACCTCTGTATCAACATTTCCCCTACTTCAAGATTCTTCAGGAGCCTAAGTTGGTGGTCTCTAACTTAAATTATTTTTGAGGCTTGTAACTGCTTCTACTCTGTTGTGACTTAGATGAGTTTATTTGATTACCATCATCTTTTGTAAAACAGTCATACTTGGATCCCTTGCCATTAGTCAAGTAAGTATTCTAAGCACTTTACATTTATTAACATATTTACTCTTTAACAACTGTTGATATAAGAACTATTATTATCTCCCATTTACAAATAAGGAAATAAGAGTTGGAGAAATTAAGTTTCCCAAAGTCACACAGCTAGGAAGTCAAGCCATCTATTGCCGTCTTACTATCCTATGTCACAGGTTAGATCTGTGCCCAAATGCTTTCTAATCAGTGGCTAATTCCATACTTCTCAGACTTTAAAGAGTACAGGAGTCACTTGGAGACCCTTTGCAACTTAAGTCTCCAATTTAGTAGGTCTAGGGCGGTGCCCAAGATTCTGTATGTCTAACAAGTTCTTAAGTGATGCTGCTACTGCTGATCTGAGAATCATATCTGGAACAGAAATACTGTCAACCACACCCTTATCACCCTATCATGGCTTTAGGCTTCACTGTGGCAAACTATGGGGCTTCCCTGGTGGCTCAGAGGTTAAAGTGTCTGCCTCCAATGCGGCAGACCCGGGTTTGATCCCTGGATTGGGAAGATCCCCTGGAGGAGGAAATGGCAACCCACTCCAGTATTCTCACCTGGAGAATCCCATGGATGGAGAAGCCTGGTAGGCTACAGGCCATGGGGTCGCAAAGAGTCGGACACGACTGAGTGACTTCACTTTCACTCTATTAATTGTCTAACATAGATGTGAGATGTGCAGGGAATAAATTAAGAGACCTGTCAGGATTTGACATGATCATCTGAGTCTTGCTCTGACAATTACTGGCAACATTTAGCTGCCCATTAAAATACCCTGGAATCCTAGGATTTCTCTGAATTGCTCATCTCCTGTCAAACCCATTCCCCATCATCAGTGGAGAGAAGCAGGGTTACATAATAATTTCAGTCTTTTAAAAATTCATTTCACACAACTGTGCTCAAGAACTCAGGGGAATTAGAAGCCAGAGTAAAAATATACTTATGCCCCACTGGGAGACATTCTAGCTTCAGAGCTACTGATATAAACTCAGATTCTCAAGACTACCCAAGAGATGGCTAACAATTGTGCTTTTGAAGTCTGCACACAAGAAAAAAAAAAAAACATTTTACACAAACACGAGAACTTCATGGGCCTATGGTGAGACCTAAGGAGAAGGAAGTATCTTTTCTTAATAAATATTCATTGAACTAAACACAATTGCATCCTATGTGATTTGAAATTAAATCTCATATTTTAATTCTTACAACTATCCTTGAGGTAACTTTCATATCTCAGTTTATAGATGAAAAGCAAGGCTTCAAAGTTTCTTCAGAGTGACTTACCTAAGTTCACATAGATAATATGAAACAGTTGAGATTTCACTTCAAGACCAGTATGTACCATCTACTTTATAACTTTGATGTCATGTCAGTCTACACGGGGCCTACACAATGAGAGAGACCTGGATTTTCATCCTAGTTCTTACATTTACTAACTACATAAATGTGGGCAAGTTTCTTAAATTTTCTAAGGCTCAGTTTTTAAATATACAAACTGGGAAAATAGCTGCTTTTCAAGTTTCTTGTGTAGGTTCATTTATCAGATTAATCTTATGGCAATGAGAATTATGTATGCCATGTAATAGGTGTGGGATAAATCGCAACATTTAAAAAATATCATAGGTTCAGGAAGAGTATCATAGGGTTACTAAAAACTCTGGTTGGGCTGAGTTCACACCCTCCTTCCTAGGAGCCCTTCTTATCTCAGAGTTCTCCTTATCTCTGCCCAATGTAGATGATATTATATAATAAAATGACCTATTTGTGTGTCTCCAGACTGGAAGGCCCTCCAGACTCTAAAGTCAACTATGTCTTGTTCATATTTGTGCCCCCAGGCATAACACAGTTCCTAGAACATGGTAGGCATGCAGAACGTATGTACTGACAAATTATAGCACAACAGAATTTTAGTATGAGCAGCACATTGGCCAACAGTGCTGATATGTAAAGAACCAGATTAAGCAAGTCAACATATTCCACTGGAGTCTGGCTGAGAAAGGGTAGGATCAATGCTATGCCCATTCATTCCTTTTTCCAATACATATTTATTGAATAATAAAGTTCTAGGCACAAATGCGGGCTCCCTGGTGGCTCAGTTGGTAAAGAATCCACCTGCAGTGCGGGAGAGCTGGGTTCGATCCCTGGGTTAGGAAGACCCCCTGGAGAAGGGAAAGGCTACCTGCTCCAGTATTCTGGCCTGAAGAATTCCATGGACTATACAGTCCAAACTGTCCAAAGGGCCTCAAATAGTCAGACACAACTGAGTGACTTTCACTTTCGCTTCAGGGCAAATGCAAACATTATCCTCAAAGACCTCCACATGCAATGCACAATGGCAATAGAAGGGGATCATGTTCCAGCAGCAAACCACGGGGGATTCCATGGGAATGCAGAAGAGTCAGGTCCAGAAAGGACTGATGAGGGAAGGAAGTTCACCAGAGGTGCACCAGGTCTTGGAAGGGTAAGGAGAAACTTTCAAGGCTGAGTGTAGGATGGGACAAGAAACATTTCTCAGGAGACACATAGTACAAAAACACAGAGAGAGGAAGGAAATATTTAAGGATTAGTGGCTCATGAACCTCTCCTCTACCAAATGTGAGCCCCAAAAGAGCAAAAATATTGAGCTCCTATGGAATTCATTGTTAAGTATTTAATGGTACGTGGTAGGTATTCCAGAAATGATGGTTGAATGGAGTATATGAATCAATAGATCAATGAACATATTTGATGCCTGCTGCTAAGCCAGAGCAGGGCTCACAAATTGCTATGGCCTTTTCCGTTCTGCATTTTGCCCTGCAGAGAATATACCAATGTTTCAGTCAAACAGACGCTTACATTCAAGCCCCAAGTTTTCTAGAGGCTACATTTACTTCTATATAAATCCCTTAGTCATCTGAGACTCTGATTGGGCTACTAAAACAAAGATACCACAGACTGGGTGGCTTAAACAACAGAAATAATTTATTATCTCAGTTTTGGAGGCTGGGAAGTCCATGATCACAGTGTTGGAAAATTTGGTTCCTGGTGACAGCCTTCTTCCTGGCTTACCTTGGAGGTGAAGGCTGACTTCCCACTCCGTGTTCATGTGGTTGAGAGGGGAAGTTCCATGTCTCCTCTAACAAGAGGCATGAATCCCATCACTGGGGCCTCACCCCCATGATGTCATCTAAACTGAATTGTTGACACCTCTCAGAGTCCTCACCTCTTAAGACGATCACATCTGGGGGTAGGGCTTCAAAGTGTGAATTTTGGGGGACACAAAAATCCAATCCACAATAGGGCCCTCATATTTTTGCCTAAAATGGAGGTACTCTATCTCCCCTTTTATGAGTATGATTAGGGGTTATGCTTCATATCTCACTCTAGATACCACAAAATCATAGGGAGGGAGGTTCAAGAGAGAGGGAACATTTGTAAACCTATAGTCGATTCATATCAATATTTGGTAGAAACTGACACAATTCTGTAAAGCAATCATCCTTCAATTTAAAAAATAAATAAATAAAAAGCAACTCCTTGCAGGCCAAGTCCAAACTTGTTCTGTGTTGTTTTTCTACTCTGTTATACTGGCGTGCATGCTCAAGTCCTTTCAGTTGTGTCTGACTTTTTGCGACCCTGTGGGCTGTAACCTGCCAGGCTCCTTTGTCCATGGGATTCTCCAGGCAATAATTCGGGAGGGGTTGCCATGCCCTCCTCCAGGGGATCTTCCCAACCCAGGGATCGAACCCAGGTCTCTTATGTCTCCTGCATTGGCAGGTGGGATCTTTACCCCCAGCGCCACCTTGGAAGGCCCCTCTTATACTGGACAACTAGTTAATACTTGATCATACTTCTTAAAACTGGTATCATAAGGATGACTGGTGTTAATACACTGCAGGGGGAAAAAAAGTGACTTCCAAAATCAGTAAGCAATTCAGTTCTGCCAGAAGCCTAGCTCAGTACTGTATCTGGATGTAGTCAATCCCTCATAGTTCCGTTCAGCTCAGTTCAGTTCAGTCATTCAGTCGTGTCTGACTCTTTGCGACCCCATGAATTGCAGCATGCTAGACCTCCCTGTCCATCACCAACTCCCAGAGTTCACTCAGACTCATGTCCATCGAGTCTGTGATGCCATCCAGCCATCTCATCCTCTGTCGTCCCCTTCGCCTCCTGCCCCCAATCCCTCCCAGCATCAGAGTCTTTTCCAATGAGTCAACTCTTCGCATGAGGTGGCCAAAGTACTACATAGTAAATCAATAGCCATTTTAAAGGTTTCTTGTGAAACCAAACAAATAAACCTTACCTGTAGAAGGTGTAGGTCCCAGGATATCATAGTAGGCCATGATCTCAAAGGAATGGCTGTGAAGACTTTCAGTACATAAAAAACTGAATCTTAAAGACAGTGGTGTTCTCCTTCCCATTAGTATCCTTAGAAAAGGAGCATGACAATGTATGAATGATAGAGAAAGAAAAGAGAAAAACGAGATGAGTTTTGATGATCCCTCACCTAGTTCTACCCTTGCTGCTCCCTTGGCTCTTTCTTGGACATGCCAGGGATGTTCCCTTCCCTGGACCTTTGCAGTTTCTGTTCCTCTATCTGGACTACAATTAACTCAGATAATTCGCACAGCTGGATCCCAGCTTCATTCAGGTCCCTGCTGCCTCATTTGGCCTTTCCTGGCCATCCTTTAAAACAAGAACTCCTTCCGTATTCCCTATCTCCTTACCCTGCTTTATGTTTCTTAATAGTATTTTATTACCACTTGGCATTGTATTATTTGTTTATTTCTCCTGCATGGGGTTATAAGGTACACAAAGGCAGGAACCGTTTGCTTTGTTCACTGTTCTGTCCCTAGTATCTGACAAATAGTAGATGATGAATAATTTTCAAATGAATTATTATGTAAACATGGATTGGGGCATAAGACACTGTTGATTATGAGTATGATTAAATGAAATAAGACAACTAAACTTCTATTTCTGAGTATAATGGAATAGTGAACAGCCAACCAATGCTCATTGGGAACAACTGGAAAACTGGATTTTAAAAATTATGTGCATGTGTGTTTTAGAGGTATTGGAGGGCTGCTGATGCTAGAAAGGTCAGGATTTAGTCCCAGGATTTGGACTGGGGCGGCAGATTGTGGAGAGATGGACTGATAGGCAGCTGCCTTGTTTCCTGGGGACATACACTGATTTGGGAACTAGACAAGAAGCTGAAAATAAAGACTGGACAAGGAGAAGTTTTGGGGGTTCAAGAAACAAGTAGAACTTTGTCAAGCTTATGGGGCTGAAGCAATGCAAAGACTTGGAAATCACAAGCATGATGAGAAGGGAAGGGTGGAGAACTGAACTCAACATATGACCTGCTTTTCCCTCCAAACATCTGCTGAATTCTGAAGATGCCTGGGACAGGTATGATTATGAAATGAAGCAAAATGTCATCTTGAAAAGTTGAGTGGAGGTGGAGATAGTCTGTCCAGGCTGAGACAAGATGCTTCGGGGTGTAGTCTCGGGGACTGTGGAGACAAAGGCTGGAGGAGAAGACCTGGTGAAGCTGCTGGACTGTAACGCTGAGGAACTCAGCTGTATGTTGGAGATGGCTGGAGGTCCTTAAAAAGTATTGACGCCTTGGCTCACCTCCAAACAGTTTTAGTCGATGGGTTTGGGGGTGCAACCTGGATAATCAACTCTTATTCTACCCATTTGGAGAGGAAAGGATACACCTCTCTGGAAAAAGAGACCATCTCAGCTAAAGCATCTAAGATGTTTAATGCACAGGGCCCTGGTTTTAATCTTTCAATTGAAAGATTTCAATTTGAAATTTCAAATCACTAGGAATTCCAAGAGACAGGGCTATAAGATGTTAAACTAAGAAGAAAACCAAACTGTAGAAACAGACCCCATAGGTGATCCAAATATTGGCATAAATGGATGAGGATTTTACTAATTAATATGTTCAGTGAACAGAGGAATAGACAGCACAAGGAGACAAAAAGATGAAAAATTAGACCAGAGATAGGTTTTCTATATATTAAAAAACAGAAATTATAGAACCAAAAAAATAATTGAACTTAAGAGATTTATAGAAAAATTTAACAAGAATTACATATAGCAGAAGAGAGTTAGTGACCTGAAAGACAAGCCAAAAGGCATCATCCAAAAAAAAAAAAAAATTGCATATATAATGTCCTTTCATTTAAATTGAACAGAGATTTCTGAAATTTTAAAACCCCTCAGCACTTTTTTCTAAATGTCAAGAACATGAGGGTGGCTCAAGTGGTAAAGAATCCATACACACACCACCAAAGGAATATGTTAAACCATTATTATCATGAGTATATCCTTCTCTCTCAGTCAGGAAGGGTGAAAAGGAATGAGACAAGCCGGTAGCCTAACACTCCTGTCATCATTTAGAGGCAGATTTTGCTATGCTCGGTATAAAAACTCTGTGTTTGGTAGACACTGTCCTACGTGGGTAAAATTTACTCTTGTGGATGCCAGAGGGCTTAAATGAGATACTGAATCAATTGGGGAGTTCGGATCACTTTTAGAATGGGTCAAGATTAATGAGAATGTCAGTACTATCCTAGGCTAATTTACATGAAACTTACAATCCAATGAGTATCTCAAAATATTTTTGCTATTAATATCAGTGGAAATGGGACATGGATCCTAGCAGTGCTTGGTCACGAGTCCTCAGATGATGTATTTGCCACTGTCCACTTTATCTCAGCCTAGTGCATAAGCATGTTTTGTCTTGGCTATGTCTTGGCAGGACAACTCTGTCCTGTCATGTGGCTTTAAAAGGATCATGTATCAGAAAAGGGTCTTAAGTTATCCAACCTGATAATATAAAGAGAGCTTCTTGTTTTTCTAAGATCTCTAAATCAAAGAAATTAGAAATAAGAGCTAATGGGCAGAAATCCCAATCACAAACATAACTTACAAGTTATAGACATGATGCATTTTTTACAGCAGTGTCTTATTAAAAGCTCAGAATATGTTTCCCCATTGTGGTTTTCAATAATAAACACACCAGTGTGTGCAGAGAGGAGCCCAGAGCCTCTGGCGCATAAACGATTTCTAGTACTTTGGGCTTACAGGGCAAGTCTCCTGAGGTTTCATTCATAAGCAGCGCCCAGAAAATGACTGACATAGAACAGTTGCTGTTACCGGTAGGTTAAGACGTGGACTTGTTCCAAAGGCCAAGAAAGGCTTTTCTCACACTCATCTTTCAAAATAAAGTAACTGAATAGCTTTAAAAATAACAGCAACAAACAATATATCACCAAAAACCAGGTATCAACTGAAACAATAAACATTTTTACTCTCTCAGTGGGTGGGAGTCAAAACCAACTGTCAGACTCACATATCTGCTTCTTTTCCATTTTTAATTCAACTTGCCCCTCAGTCGAGTCACAGTATGGTCTTGGTTGCTCTGGAAAACAGAGAATAAAGCCAGAAAAAGCAACTGCTGCATACAGATATTAGTGCAAGGGAACATCCTGGACAATCTACCTCCTTTCCTGACTTCACAATCCTTTCCACTCAGGCTGCCTTAAAGTCTCATTCTTCCTGCAAATATGCTCCTTTTTTTGCCAAAATCGTTCAGCAAAACAAAATAGGGGATAGGGCATATTCTGGGCTGAACTAAAACCGTTATAGCCCCTTGAAAAATCACTCTGAGAAAAAGAATAGGCATTTAATAAACATGAAGGAAAGAATGGCGGTTACCTGGGAATTTGGTTCAACTTTAAAGGCTTTTCAATTAAATTATTTAATGAGTTGAAAGCATAGAAGGAATAGAGCTTAGAAAATGAGCTTGCTTGTTTTCAGGAACAATTAGAACAAGTAAATGAAGGTTTTCAGAGCTGTTCTTTTTCATAGATTCCACTTCAAAATTCATTCTAGAAATCTAACAAAATAAAAGCTTCAAGCATATTTTGTCCAGGAGAAGGGTGCCTGCCTGAGATCCAGAGGAGAGGAAAAGGAATTAGGGAGAGCTCATCAATTAGGGTCTTTGACATTGAGTGGGCAGGGAGTATAGAATTAGGACATAACAATGAAGGACAAAGACTCTGATTCCAAATAAGGTCACCAGGGAAAGGGTATACCCCAACTCTTATTTTTAATGTGCCTTGAGAGTACTCTAACTGTCCTATTTTGATAAATAATAACAACAATGATATAATGTAACCTATAGTTTACAAATTTAATGGGGAAAACTTGGAAGAAGCAATGGGCAGAAATGAAAAACACATTCTCCTATTTCTTCTTTTTTTTTCTTTTCTTAAAGGTGGTCTTTGCCTGTTCAAAGTGTAATCGTTTGTGAAACTCCATCATTTCCCTTTTTGCCTTTCCAAGCCCAGCGTGCTTCATTATAGTCACCACCATGCCATTCATCTGACGTCTTTGCTAACTACCACAATTTAGTAGGTGTTTGGTATTCCTAAAGGTAGTGTTTTTCATTAAAAGACACATTCAAACTAGTTCTGTATACTAATTTGAAGCAAAGGCTTGGTAATGAATCTATTATTTAAATTAATAAACAGTTCTGGGACGTTGTTTTAAAACATGGATCTTATTTTAGGATTGAAGTGGCACACAGCCTGGTCTATTTTTCTCCCCCAAAAATATTTTACTCACTTTACGACATAGTTTTTTGCATTTTTTTTCATCCACAATTCATTAGACTGAATAAAATAGCAGAAGACGTAAAATTGAAATAGAAAAATAAATAGCAACGTGTCAAGTTTTTTCTTTCTTCTTTTCTTTTTGTAACTCACCAAAAAAAAAAAAAAAGTTCTGTCTAGCTGGCTAATTCAACATTGAGGGCAAAGAAAGCTTGCGTGTAATGTCAGCAAAGCCAGTTCAGCAAACGACCCCAGGACATTGCTGAAGGGAATGTTTATCAGACAAATGTGTCTCCAAAGATTCTTCCTTCTTGGAGGCACCTTTCTCAGTCCTTCCTGTTTGCATTCCTCAGGGTCAGATTTCAGCTAAGAGATGGAAATTGAATAAAGGTGCATTGGAGAAGATATAATTAGTCCTTAAATCATAGGATCTCAAATTCATGAATTTCCTTGAAAGTTTAGCTAGAAGTCTTTAAAAACAAACAAAAAAAAGGCCCTGGGGCAATCTCTCCAAGTTTTCTCCCAAGAATTTAATGTTCACTTATACAAGTAACATTACTCAATAATGGTCTCCTGTGCTAAGAGTTTCCTCTGGCAGTCTTTTTCACCCTTGAAATGAAGAATTCACAGAAATGCATTCACTCAGACCTGTTCCCATATGCAGTTTGCATCAAGCTTTCTCTCAGAGTCTCCAACCCTTCTCTCAGTTGTTTCTTGAAATGGTTCACATCGGCAAACACCTCACTGAGCAGCACGATGTCAATCTCCGAGCATCCTTGAGTGTTGGTCCCTTTCACATAAGAACCACCCTGTGAAGACAGAGGGCACAAAGTGGGGAAAAGCTCAGCTAACCTTGAGGGAAGTGCAGATTCCTGGCTGTAGCATGTTGTAGGGTCAATTAACACTGTGAATCAGAGAAGGCAATGGCACCCCACTCCAATACTCTTGCCTGGAAAATCCTATGGACAGAGGAGCCTGGTAGGCTGCAGTCCATGGGGTCGCTAAGAGTTGGACACGACTGAGCAACTTCACTTTCACTTTTCACTTTCATGCACTAGAGAAGGCAATGGCAACCCACTCCAGTGTTCTTGCTTGGAGAATCCCAGGGATGGGGGAGCCTGGTGGGCTGCCGTCTATGGGGTCGCACAGAGTCGGACACGACTGAAGTGACTTAGCAGCAGCAATGCTGTGAATAGCTTAAATATGTGCTACTTTATCTTCCCTCAACTTGGGGTGGGGGGGGGGAAGACAGGAGAAGAAAGTCATCTACGATGGTTCACAACTGAACTTAGGTTCAGTTATGGGAAGAAAGCAGAATTTGCAGGAAAAGTCTGAAAATCCTTATGAAAAAAGAGAACTAGAAGTTCTCAGACTTTCTGCTTGAGAACCACTCGATCGTGAGGAGTCCACGAAGGTGGGAATTAAATTCACCACTAGTACATGTGGTACCTAGGTGTCCTGAAATAAACCCGTTCCTACCAGTTGGAACCTTAAGTGACTGGTGCTTCTGGAGGGCATTTGTTTGCTATATTTCCAAATAGATCACCAATGAGTTTAATAAAGTATTCTGTCATTATAATTAATGAGTACTTATTGCAAATCTCTTAACTAAATATAATTTTATAAAAGTCAAAACTTAAGTTAGTTAGCAGCACAGCCTTGCTCTACTTAGCACTCAAAGAAAACTAGGTTGCAAATTCCCAAAGGAAGCTCTTTAGCAGTAAAAGAAGCTGTTACCTATGATTTGGGAAACATAATGTCCACAAGGTAAAAGCGACCTGTCAACAGACTGTGACAACAGAATTTCTCAAGTTTAGAAAACATTGTAAAGCTCTGAGTCCTCTGCCATTTACTGCATGTTAATTTCTTAAGGACTTCCGTCAGGCACCATGTGGCTCCCTCAAGCAAGCAGCAATGTGCCAATTTTACTCTTGGCACTGACCTAGCCAACCTTTTTTTGTTTTTTGGAGTATAATTGCTTTACAATGGTGTGTTAGTTTCTGCTGTACAATGACATGAATCAGCCATATGTACCCATATATCCTCTCCCTCCTTGACCTTCCACCCACCACCCCCATCCACGCATGCATGTCATCACAGAGCACTGAGCTAAGCTTCCTGTGCTATAGAGCCAGTTCTGAAAGCTGTGATGGCAACTGCTGACTCTAGGATTATATGCCTTGGTTGACATCTAAGGATCAAGAAGCTGCCTGTGCAATCCCAGAAATGCCTGCCCTGCTATAAATCCAGAGACAGGAAGTCATTGCCAGAATTCTCGGCTTTAAAGTCACCCTGCACCTACTACATCTGGACTAGGTGAAATAGGTACCCTGTGCCCTCCTGCCTTGGCTCTGACTTAACTCAGTTCTGGACTCAGTCTTGTGGTAGTGCAACCAGTTGAGGAAACCCATTTTGTCACAGTAGCAAGGGAATGTGGGAAATATAGTTTTTAGTGCTTCCTTAACCAGAGAGAGTTTGCAATGTGTTAATATGTACAGTCAACCTCCAAGTATGGAATACAGGGCACAGTAATTTCACAACTTAATTGATCAATGGCCCTTGTTTTCAGCCAGCACCTCGTGGGACTGAAATAGAACTCTGACTCCCTGTTTCTAGCTCCTGTGATCATGCTTTATTTCTGTAGAAGAAAATAGGCTGTTTCATATTCAGGCTTTTTCCACTGCTATATTAGGTAGCATTTAATCATACTCTTAAATCGTCTTTGCTATTGTTACATTAAAAGTTAATTTTTTTTTTAAAGTATCTGTAAATTCATATTGATATTTTTATTGATAACAAGTGGATCTCCTTTCTTTTAGTATGAACTAAGCATCAGTTCAGTTTCAGTTCAGTCACTCAGTCGTGTCTGATTCTTTGCCGGCCCATGAATTGCAGCACACCAGGCCTCCCTGTCCATCACCAACTCCCGGAGTTCACTCAAACTCACATCCATCGAGTTGGTGAAGACTAAATAAGGATTTTCACCTTTTATAACATTTTCACTTTTGTAACAATCATGTGTGCACTTTAAAATGAAGAAATGGAAAAATGGTAAGAAAAAATGCCCTCAGAACTATGTCCTGTAATTTTTTTCCCTCTAAACACTGATTAGATAGCATGTAGTGGTGATGCTAACATTACAAATAATAATGATAGAAGGGAAACCACACCATCGTTGTCGTTGGGATCCCTTCATTGTGTTCAGGGTATTTTCCTTCAAGGCAATTTTCGCAGAATGACCCTGTGCTCTGTGGACAACTGTTCCCAGACACAGTGAACTGTCTTTAGGCTGAGAGGAAGTCCATCAAGACAGCACCTAATTACTTCCATAGGCAGGTTGCTCAGGCATGAAACAGGGCTCTGGGGGACAGGCGTACCTCCTTTGCCTGAAATTCCCTCAAGCATTTAAAAGCATCGGTCTAGTGAGAGCCAAGTCCTTGGCCCTGCCAATGTAAAGGCACTTTCGCCCCTGGGGCAAAAACTGCCAACTGTAATGGGTTCCAGCTGTCACATGGTTGAGTGCCTGCCCCGATAGTCGGCAGCCTGCCCTGGCATTTCAAAGGGCTCCTAGCAGGCCTCTTATAGCTGCTGCAGAAGGCGAAGCTGGCCTCTGAACATGTGGCCCTGCCCGATTGATGTCCATCACCTCCAGGAGAAAGGAATGGCTTCCTTAGGGCTACATGGTCCAGCCTGAGGGCGGGGGCTCAGATTACCTGGATCACTCAGGAGGCCGGCACTGGAAAGGAAGTCTGGATCAGCTGGAGCAACGCACCGATCTCAGCTGCACAAGCAGCTCTTTGAGAACCAGAGGGAAGGCAGATTTTTCGGTCTGCAAATCTCTGTAGCTCTTGGGGACCTTTACACTCCAACATATTATGAGGTGAAAATCCTGTGGACATTTGGGCTTCATAGAGAAAGGATCAATATTTGAGATTTGCTGCACAGAAATGGATGTGTGTGTCTAACACAAGCATCTACTTTTGTACGCAAGTTATGTCTAGTTAATTACCAGGGCTGCCTTGTTCTGTCACAGGGAAACCTACCCTCTCTGCTGGTAGGGCGTGAGGGGAACCAGCAGAGTTCAGTCCCTCTGGAATTAGCAGGCATGTTAACCCTAAGTCCCAACAGAGAAATGGCTGAATTTCTCTGAGAATAAATTGAGATATCCATTCTTATGTCAGGAAAAGGTCTTTGCCCCGATTCATAAGTCACTTTAAGTTTCTAAATGGAAAACATGTATGTTATCAAGCTTCAATAAAATGATCCCAGGATCAAGAACTCTAAGTTAAGCCATCTATTCTAAAGGTCTTAAACTGCCAGCCCACAGGCCAAATTTTACCTGAGGAATGTTTGCTTTAGACCTGCACAGCATTTGCAAACTGAAGAAACTGAGTCAACAACTAGAAATCAAGAGAGTACCTTTTTAAAAATGAGGACATTAGAGGTATGTGAGCTAGTGGATGTGTGTGTTTGTGTTTTAAGACAGAAATGCTGACAAGACCAGCCACACACTTCACAGGAAGGAACTGAATAACTGAACTCTTAAGTTCAGTAAATGGGGCATGTGATCGAAACTGGCAATTGACTGATTAACCAGAGGAAAAGCATACAGATTTTATTGATCTTATTTTTTTTTTTAATGTGCACAGAGTCCTTTCCAGAAAAGAAATGAAAACTACCAAGAATCAGACTCAAGTATTCTGAAGCTCTAATACTTTGGTCACCTTATGAGAAGATTAGAAAAGATCCTGACGCTGGGAAGTCCAAAATAATCAATATGCTGGATTGGCACATTTTGAGATGGCATATCCTGATGTCTTTCAACAGCTCAGAAGATTTCATAAATTTGCACTCGATAGATCATAGTGTGTGCACGCTGAGTCGTGTTTGACTCTTTGCGACCCCATGGACTGTAGTCCACCAGGCTCCTCTGTCCATGGAATTTTCCAGGCAAGAACACTGGAGTGGGTTGCCATTTCCTCCTCCAGGGGATTTTCCCAATTGAGGGTTTGAACCCGCATGTCCTGTGTCTCCTGCATTGGCAGGTGAATTCTCTGCTGCTTTAGACATCAGGATAGGTCATACACACACCAAAAAAATCCCTGAGAATTTGCAATAATAAACTGGCTCTCATTTAGGTTTACATAACAAATTCATATTATCATGGAGAATTAATTTTAGAGAGGCCTCTGGCAAATTCCTTGAAGAAGAACTCACTAATCCTTTCTGGAAATGAACTTTCAACTGATCCTACCCTTTCAAGCACATATGGAAGTTTCATAGAAATTGAATATATACTCAGCTATAGATAAAACTCAACACTTATCAGAGAACTGATATCAAACAGATTACATTCTCTGACCAATGTGCAATTAAATGAGAAATCAGTAACAAAATAGCTAACATATCCCATACTTTAAGAAAGTTTAAAAAACACATACTTCAAAAGAGGCACAGATCACAGAAGAAATCACACTATAAATCAGAACATGGGACTAAACAATAATAAATTTTACATCAACACTCAGAGGATACACAGCCCCTTCTTTAAATTTCATCAATTATGCCAAATTAACATATTGGGTCTTTTTTTTGTTTTTGTACATTTTGATTCCTTTGCTTGAAACATAGTTACCATTCCTTTTATGGACATGTCACCAAAAACTGATAATTTTTCAGTGACTATTTTATATTTGGAGACAATTATTATTTCCCGAAAAAAAAAAGCTTTCTTCAAAGACTTTCATAGAGCAGCAACCACCAGTTACTTTAGGGGCAGAACCATAAATATGAGAGCAAAAGGTGTATCACGTTAGTTCTGTGGTAATTTCTGATGGACAGACCATAGTCTGTCCCACTTGGATCCTGACATTCTATCCCATCTTTGCTGCTTCTGAGTCGTCTCTCTGCACAGCGCCTCAGTTTCCCAGCTTCCTCCTCCAATGTGGCTCTACAGAATTATCCCCCACCCCCAAGAATATGGGCTTCCCAGGTGGCACTTGTGGTAAAGAACCTGCTTGCGAGTGCAGGAGACCTAAGAGACATAGGTTCGATCCCTGCATCAGGAAGATCCCCTGGAGGAGGGAATGGCAACCCACTCCAGTATTCTTACCTGAAGAACCCTGTGGACAGAGGAGGCTGGCGGGCTGCAGTCCTTAGGGTCACAGAGTCAGACACAACTGAAGTGACTTGGACACATGCATGCCCCAAGAGTATACAAGCTCAAGTACATACTACCTCCACCCTCTGCACTCTCTATTTGCCATTCTGGGAAACAACCTGTAATGCTCTGACGTAGGGAAGCCAAAAGACGGTTTCTCTGCTGCGTGAAAGGGAAAGTACTGGGCATCTCTGTTACCTCTTTTGCGGGCTGTAAAGTGATGCTCTTGTATTTCGTGGTTCTCCCAACTAAGGACTGTCCCAAAGTGTCTAGAACACATCCTACATGTTTCTGATAGTTTTGTAGCCATATATTTTACATTCCTTTCTTCTAGATTTTCCCAGTGTAGCTTGTGTGTCTCCTTGGTTGACCTGTCACGTGTAGACTGAGAAAAAGTAAATACTTAATCCAGGAATTATAAGAGCTATTTCAGAGATCTGCTGGTTTTCATTTGGCTTCTCACTAAATGCTCCCATTCATGGGCACAGAGAATTCTCATTCTATGTTCTCAAAACATAGCAAAGTCCATTAGTTTGTTGTTGTTTGTTTTTTTTTGACACAGATGGAAAACTGCTGTAGATTAATAAAGCAATGAACCATGAGAACCATACTGCCGAAAAAAGTATTTTTAAAAAAGCACTAGTTTATGTTTTATAAAATCAGAAGAGTGAGAGCCCAGTTCTTTTTCTGATGTTTACTTTTGCAGGCCTTGGGCTAATCACTCAACCTAATTGGGTCTTTGATCCTTCATTTGTAAAATGGGGGAGGGGAAAGGAGGGAAGGGAAGTCAATTAGTCTACCTCTAAGGGCACATTAAAAATGAAAAATTCTAGGGTTGCAAGGACTCCATCCCCGCATAAGCGCTTTGGAATAATAATTACAATAGCGCCTGCCCTGGGTATAGCGCCTGGGTCCAGGGGATTCTGCCAGTGCCCTTCACAGCAGCTCTGCAGGATGGGTCGTTTAGAGCCAAGAAGACTAAGACACACAGCTTTAACCACTGCATCTGACCTGTGTCCTGTGGCCACGAGTTTTTCCTTTCAGTTTTCTGTTAATAAATTGCATGAGAGAATGAAAAAAAACAAAACCAAGAGACACAAAGCCTGAGTATTTCAGGTAAAGGAGGAGACTCTCGCTCCCTGCCCCCCACCACTCTCACTCGTTGTACCTCACTGTGACCTTGTTGCTTCCCCCTCAGGACTTCTTGGTCACATTTTTCACGGTGAACTTTTCCAAGATGCTTCTGTTGAAAGTGATACCTCAGAGCCCTGCCGCTGATAAAGGCATTCCCGCAGTGCTCACAGTTGTAGGATTTAAGAGTCCACATCCTTTCCCAGTGAAGTATCAGATTAGATCCTGTTGACAAGAAAGCAAAAAGATAAGAAGCCCTTTGAAGAAAATCCAGTCCCTCAGAGTTAACCAGAATAAAGATAACATTGTTTCTAGTGTGCTAATTTGTGCTCTATAGGATGAATGTGTTCCAAGAAATTTATTTCTCACTGATATCAACTATGATATCATGAAAATAGTCATTTAGACCAGCTGCTGTAACTCGAGTTGATAAACATTAAGGAGGCTGTAAAGACAACAAAACCAAGTGCAAAGCTGTGCGTGTAGGTATATAAGCACATTTTTCGAAAAAGAGTTTCGAATGGATCTGTGACCTAAGAGATGTTAACTGTGGATTTAGATATTATCTTTACTTGGGGACTCTCTAAGAGGTGTCATTTCTTCAATTTTTATCACTCAATGACTTCCCGTAAATGAGAAAATGAGTGATGATTTCTACATCTTTCAAATTAGCTCTGCTCTTTTTTAAAGTAAAAAAATGCAGAAGTTTGTACCAAGGGACACAGTCTGGAAGATGTGGGTGATTCTATTCTCCACCTGGCTGCTTCGGAAGCTGTTTATACTCTTGTTGCTAAGTAACTCGACTTGCATTTGTACTAACTTGTCTGAAGCTTAGAGCTCCTTCCTCAGAGGTAAGCTTTCTGGGATTTGTAGTTACCGGCTTCTTAGCAAGTAGTCAGATTAAATACTTTTAAGTGCACTCAGATTATTCTGAAGCTGCTACTGCAACAGATTATCACAAACTTTAATGGCTTAAGCATATGACATTACTTGCTTGTTGTTCTGTAGGCCAGAAGCCTGACATGGGTCATGCTGGGCTAAAATCAGGCTGCATTTCTTTCCGGAGGCTCTGGGTAAGATCCACTTCCTAGAGAGTGACCCACGTTCCTTGGCAGGTGGGGCCCCTTCCTCCATCTTTAAAGCCAGCAAAATCCAGCAAAAGCCCGTAGGATCCTGTTCACATCCAACCATTCTGATCGGTTCTCTTCCCCTCTTAAGGACCCTTGTGGCTCCATTGGGCTCAACTAGATAATCCAGGATAATCTTCCCATTTTAAGGTCCGCTATTAACAGCCTTAATGCTATCTGCAAAGTTAACTCTCCTTTGCCTTGTAAGGTAATAAACTCAGAGCTTCCCAACATTAAGATGTGGACATCTTTTGGTGGGGGCGCTGGGTGGTCATTCTTTTTCACCCACCACACTGTAGCTCTAAAATTCAGTCTGGAATAGAAATGAATCCAAAATGTATCTGTATAAGGTGGAAGAAAAGCAAAATGTATCCACTCCTTACAAAATCTTTGGTACTTAATGGGCTCTGGGGACTTTGTGTCAAACAAATTTGGAGTTGCTGGGTGATCTGCTACTGAGCAGATGCTGTTTCCACTGAGAAAGGCAGGGGTCCTGTCACATAAGGAAGATCTGAAAGCAATGCAGTGGTTCATGGCAGCACTGAAAAGAAATCAAATAGAATAAAACTAGAGAATATTGAACATAGTGAAGGTAAACAACGATTTGTGAAACATTCTTGGACGACCAACCAACAAGTTTGCCTAGGAGTAAGGGGGTCCCTGTTAAACACAGGATTTTCAGTGCTGAAATCAGGAAATTCTCAGGCAAATTGGGACACGTTGGTTACTCTATCACTACCTCAGAGACCACCTTGAAAATCAGCTTCTTACCCAGCCCTAAAGCTCCTCTGAATGGATGGATGGAGTCCCTTTAAGACCCAAGGTCATGGAGTTTGCAGAACTTGATTCGATCTGCCCAACCTGTGATGTTTGCTCTGCCCTAGGTGTTCATTTCTGGACCAGTCAACCTGGACTGAGATATAGAGAACCCAGGCAGACACATGACTCAATCTTATGTGCCAAGTTCTCCAAGGGGTGCTGAGGCAATGTTGGGCATTTATGGTTTACAGAAATGAAAGCATATCAATCAGAGCTTCCCAGCACAAACTTTCTGTCCAGGATCAGAAGTGCAAAAGGATGAGGAAAGTGGCGGGATTTCTAGGTTTCCTCAATGAGCTGCCTCTCCACCCTTCTTTCACTCAGCATGATGTTTCCAAGGTTCGCCCGTTTGTAACAGGTATCAGTACTTCATTCATTTTCACAGACAAATACTACTCTATTGTATGGACATACCACTTGTTTTGTTTTTTAATCCACAAATCAGTTAATGGAAATCTGGGTCATTTCTACTCTTTAGCTATTATGAATAATACTGCTATGAACATTCATCCTTTCATGTATAGGTTCTTGCATGAACATATGTTTTGAATTCTTGGATAGCTGAGGGTGAAATTGCTAAGTCCCAGGATAACTCTATGTTGAACTCTTTTTGAGGAACAGCCAAACTGTTCTCCATATTTTACAAATTACAACTATGAAGTGGTATCTAATTGCATTCTGATTTGCATTTTCTAATGACTAATGCTGCTGAACATCTTGTCATGTACTTATTGACTATTTGTACATCTTTCTCAGAGAAATGTCTATTTACTTTGCTCATTTTAGAATAGGGTTGTCTTTCTATTGTTGAATTGTATGCATTCTTTATATTTTGAAAATCAAACTCTTATCAGATGTATGATTTGAAAATTTGGTGCCATTCTGCGGTTTGTCCCTTCATTTCTTGATTCTGTCCTGTGATGCACAAAAGTTTAAAATTCTGGGACTTCCCTGTTGGTCCAAAGTGGCAAGACTCTGAGCCCCCAATGCATGTGACCCGAGTTCCATCCCTGGACAGGGAACTAGATTCCTCATGCCATAACTAAGAGTTTGCATGCTGCAACTAAAAAGTTCCCACGTGCTACAAACTGAGACCTGGCGCAGCCAAATATATAATTTGTTTCAGGTTTTAAATTCTTATGAACTCAAAGCTATTTCCTTATGTTGCTTGTGCTTTTGGTGTGATACAGTGAAAAACAAAAACAAAAACAAAAAAACTGTTGCCTAAGCAAGGGAAACCATGGGTGATCAGTCAAATTCCTTTCACCCACCCTACCTAATTAAGGTTGCCTTTCCCTCATAGCTCAGTTGGTAAAGAATCCCCCTGCAATGCGGGAGACCCCAGTTTGATTCCTGGGTTGGGATGTGGCTCAGCTGGTAAAGAATCTGCCCGCAATGCAGGAGACCCTGGTTTGATTCCTGGGTTGGGAAGATCCGCTGGAGAAGGGATAGGCTACCCACTCCAGTATCCTCGGGTTTCCCTTGTGGCCCAGCTGGTAAAGAATCTGCCCGCAATGCAAGAGACCCCGGTTTGATTCCTGGGTTGGGAAGATACCCGGAGAAGGGATAGGCGTCCAGTATTCTGGCCTGGAGAATTTCAGGGACTATACAGTCCATGGGGTCACGAAGAATCCGTCACGACTGAGCGACTTTCACTTTCACTCACTTTCACAAAAGACTTTCTTGTCCTCCAAGTAACAAGCAACAGGTAGCCTAAGCACTAAGTTGTTTGAGTTATTTTCCAGAAACTTGAAGTTGGTTGTATTTAGTTGGAGGTGAGCTGGTTAAGACTGAACAGGACAATCCATCCTCCCACTGGGAATGCACAAGTGTGTATGCTTACTGGCCTTTTTTGTTGTTGTTGTTTGCCTAGTAGCCTTTTGATGGGCTTCAGATCCTGTTAAGCACTTCCGTCTCTGAACCATAGCCTAGTTATGCCTGCGCAGAACTACACCAGTGGAGAACTACGCCTGCGCCTTACTATAACACCGGATCTTTTTCCAATCACCTTTCTCCATTCTGTGCCCCGCAGTGCCTCGGAGCTCCCCTCCGACTGCTGTTTATTCCAAAAATACCCTGCCTCTTGCTTTCCAGAGAGGGCAGTTTGAGGTTTGTTTTTCATTCTTACTTAGCTGTCTTCCAAATAAATACTCTGCTGCGAACTGAAGAGACTTAGCACGCAAGCACTGTGCCTCAGAGTTTTGCCATGGTGTGTGTTGAGTAGAACAAGATAGTACCTGGTTCAATGACAGGTTTGGTGAGCCAGCCAGAAGGTAAGTCCAGACATGCCTTTCCTCTGTGGTTCCTTGGCCCCTTGTGGGTACTGAGAGTCCAAGAAACTACCTGGTCGATTTGTTCCAGCAAGCGTCCTCCTGATTTTCCCAGCCAGGTGCCGCCAGCGTTCAGAACTTTGCTTTGCTTTGCAGTGAAGTAATGGTTTTGGAGTTTGGGGTTTGGAAGACGTGTTTGGAGTGAGTAATCTTGTTAAAGAGACACACCTGTACCTTCATTGTCTGGCTGTCCCGCCCAGATGGTGGGTTGGAGGCCCAGCTTGCTGGATTCGGATAGACAGTATAAAAGTTTACAGCTGTTGAAGCTGTCCACATCCGGGTTAAAGGTCCAGGGCTGTGATTTTTGATCTTTCTTTTCTTATCTACATCCAATTGTCTGAAGTGTTAAGGGCTGACTCTTGGAGCCTGAGCTTGACGACTTTAACATGTACTCTAAGAAAGATTTCTTTGCAGCAACCATCTAGAAACAAAGTGAGATTTTTTTTTCCCCATTGCAAAATGAGAAATGCTAATTCAGTTCCCCCTTGAAGCCCTCTAGGCCCCATTCTCCAAAATTGGATGACTTTAAGTTTGAATCTATGGAAAAGAAAAAGATGGTGTCTTTTGATACACTTGCATAGCGCAAACACCCTTTAGGCTCAGAGAAAAATGGCTTTCGATTACAATACAATGTTACAACTGAATTTATTTTGGAAACAGGAAGAAAAATGGGAAGGAATTCCCTATGTACAGTCTTTTATCAGAATCAACCTGCACAAAGAATACGTAAAGTTATGGCCCAGCAGAATGGGAAGGGGAAGAAACCTGTTCTCGATTCTAATGCGAAGGTGGGCGACGGCGGTGCTGCTCTTTCATTGCCTCCTCCTCAGTCCCCTAACCCTAACCCCTAACACTAACCCCTAACCCCTAACACTAACCCCTAACCCCTAACCCTAACTTTCCCCTTCTCTGAAAGCAGAGAAATAGGAATGCTGTCTTCTTTCAAACCTGCCAGGAGCTGGCCTGGGCTCTGGTTTTTAGATTCCGCACACATGATAATATACAGTATTTGCCTTTCTCTTACTTATTTCACTAAGGATAATACTGTCTTGTTGGAAAATACATCTTGTTGGAAATGGTAGAGTTTCATTCTTTTTTATGGCTGAGTAATATTCCATTGTGTGTATATGTATATTGTATGTGTGTATATATATATATATATATGTGTGTGTGTGTGTGTACACACACATATACTTCCCAGTAGCACAAGTGGTAAAGAATCCACCTGCCAATGCAGGAGATGCAAGAGACGTGGATTTGATCCTTGGCTTGGCAAGATCCCCTGGAGTAGGAAATGGCTGCTTGCTCCAGTTTCCTTGCCTGGGAAGGAAATATCTTCTTGAAGTAGTTGGTTTTTTTTGCCTGGGAAATCCCATGGCTAGAGGAGCCTGGCAGGCTATAGTCCATGGGGTCACAAAGAGTTGGACACGATAAGCACAGCACATGTGTACACATATCACATCTTTATCCATTCATCTTAAATTGCTTCCATACCCTGGCTATTGCTGCTCTGAATTTTGGGGTGCATGAGCACTCTTGCCTGGCAAGTCCCATGGACGGAGGAGCCTGGGAGGCTGCAGTCCATCGGGTCATGAAGAATCAGACATGACTGAGCGACTTCACTTTAACTTTTCACTTTCATGCATTGGAGAAGGAAATGGCAACCCACTCCAGTGTTCTTGCCTGGAGAATCCCAGGGACAGGGGAGCCTGGTGGGCTGCCGTCTATGGGGTCGCACAGAGTCGGACACAACTGAATCGACTTAGCAGCAGCAGCAGCAGTATCTTCTTGAGGTAATTGGGTTTTTTGTTTTTTACATATACATGGGAGTGGAATTGCTGTATCATGTGGCAGTTTTATTTTTAGTGTTTTGAGAAATCTCCAAATTGTTTTCCCCAGTGGCTACACCAATTTCTAATCCCACCAGCAGTGTATAAGGGTTTACTTCTCTCCACGTTTATTATTTGTAGACTTGCTGATAATAACTATTCTGACAGGTGTGAGGTGATGTCTCATTGTGGTTTTGATTTGCATTCTCTGATTATTGATGAGTATTTCATGTGCCTGTTGGCCATCTGTATGTCTTTTTTTGGGAAACATCTATTCAAGTCTTCTGTCCATTTTTAAATTGGGTTTTCTTTTTTTATACTGGTTGGTATGAGCTGTTGAAGTATTTTAGATATTAACTTCTTATCAGTCATATTATTTGAAAATATTGCCTACATTCAGTAGGTTGTCCTTTAATTTTGTTGATGGTTTCCTTTTCTGTGCAAAAGCTTTAAATTTAATTGGATTTCTGTTGTCTATTTTTGTTTTAATTTCTTTGCCTCAGGAGACAGATTTAAAAAATATATTGCTATGAGTTATGTCAAAGAGTGTTCCACCTCTGTCCTTTTCTAGGAGTTTTATGGTTTCAGGTGAGTGGCTCCATTTTTGAAAGTGCAGAGGCATGTAGCTTAGCTAGGTCTGCTCAGAACAACCATTACCACACCTTTTTCCAACCACCTTTCCTCACACTCCCTGTGCTTCAGAGGGCCCTGCTGCTTTATTCTTTTTTAAAACTTATTTTTTTATTGAGGTATAGTTGATTTACAATATCTTATTCTTTATCCCATAAATACCTGTACCCTGCCTTCAGGGAGGTGGCTCTGAGACTGATTTTCCCATTTCCTTGCTCGGCGGTCTTGTGAATAACCCTCCTTTGCTGCAAACCTGGGCATCTCATGCACTTTGGGCAAAATGAGCCTGGTTAAGTAAAACGAGGTCATAAATATTTACACCTATGTTTATTCTAAAAGTTTAATAGTTTTAGCACTTATATTTAGGCCTTTAAATATATTTTAATAATTTTTATATATGGTGGTGTGAGTTAGTGGTCAAAATTCATTTTTTACCTATGGTATCCAGTTGTTCCAGCACAATGTGTTGAATAGAGACTATCTTTTCTCCACTGAATTGTTCTTGTCAAATCAAGTGACCATAAATGTGTAGGTTTATTTCTAGGTTTAATTTTATTCCATTGATCTATATGTCTGTCTTATGCCTGTACCATGATGTCTTGACTACTGTATGTTTGTAGCTGGTTTTGAAATTGTACATGTTAGCTGTCCAAATCTGTTCTCCCTTCAAGATTGTTTTTGACTATTTCAGGTTCCTTGAATTTCCATGGAATTTTAAATCAAACTATCAATTTCAATAAAGAAGCCAGCTGGGATTCTGATTGAACAGAAGTTCTATCTCTAGATTAATTTGAGGAGTATTGACATCTTAACAGTATTGTCCCAATCTTAATTTCTTTCACCAGTGTTTTATAGTTCTCAGTGTACAAATCTTGAACTTTTTTGGGTTAAATTTATTCTGAAGTATTTTAGTGTTTTTGATGTTATTGTATATGGAATTAGTGTCATAATTTCTTCTTTGGATTGTTCATTGTTAGTGTTTAGAAATACAACTGAGTTTTGTAAATCTTCAACCTTTTAAGCTCGCTAATTTTTTTTTACATATTTTGCTTATCATCTGTAATAGAGATAGTTTGATTTCTTTTCTAATCCGGTTGTTTTTACTATGCTTTTTTTAAAATTAATCATTGACTTGTTTAATCTTGTCAAATTGCCCTGGGAACATCTTCAAGTATAACATTGCATGGCAGTATTGAGAGTAGACATCTTTGTTGTTTTCCTGATCTTAGGAGAAAATCTTTAAATCTTTTAAGTGTGGTATTTATCAGTTTCATAGAAACCCTTTAGCAGGTGGAAGAAGCTGTCCTCTATTCTCAATTTGTTCTCTGTTGTTATCATGAAAGTGTGTTGGTTTTTGTTAAGGTTTCATCAAATGTTTTCCTAGCATCTGATGAGACGATCATGTTTTTATTCTTTTCTGTGATGTGTTAATGATTTGGGTTGAATTTGGAAGTGTTAAACCCACCTTTGAATCCTGAAATAAACACTTGGTCATGATGTATAATCCTTCATGTATGTTGTTAGATTCAGTTTGCTAATATTCAGTGTAAGATTTTTGCATTTCTGTTTATAAAGGATATTGGATCGTAGTTTTCTTCTGCCTCTCCTGTTGTATCTTCTGCCTTTACTATTTTGCTAGGGCCATAAATTAAAAATCAACAGTAGATAAAGGAATAAGACAAGAATACACAAGAATTTGAGTACCTGAGCAGCCCTGTACTTTTGTTCCACTTAGAAACCATGACCCACCTGTTTCTCTCAACCTGCTCACCAGTCAATGGCTGACCTGCATGAAGCAAAGGAGAGGTTCCACCACCCCAGAGACACTTCCTCCTTTCTAACAGGATCTGTACAGTGGACTGTATGTATGTACGGAGCATCTCTGAGTTCAGTATTTGAAATTATGAAACACCTGTCTCTAAAACATCACCTTAAACGAACAGTGTGAAGACTGAAGCTGCAAAAATGATACAGGGAATATTTGCCAGACTGCATTCCCACTGAAGTCTGTGCCCAGTATACCCAAACACCCATCCCTCTCACTAATGTTGTCTGAATGCACCCCCTATGATTTTCTGCCTGTTTGCCGAACTGGCCTGTTAGAGACTGAAAGGACATTTCCATGGAGCAGCTATAGGTCGAGGGGGCCGAGAGGCAGTTCTGTCTGTACTCGGGTGATGTTGCTTGGAACCACATTCCAACAGTCAGTACTGTGGGCTCATGGGCTCACTTGGGAAAATTGTCTACAACCATCTCCCCATCAGTGCCACACAGGAACACTTCTGAGGACCAGCTCTCTTCCTGCCTCTCTCGTGAGGGCCCCTGTCTCATGGACCCTGGGGAGGACCCCTGCCAGCTCTTTTCCACCTCTGGGATGAGGTGGCTCCTCATCCCTGGGAGATGCTGCTGCCCTGGGGAAGCACCACCTTCCAGAACCCCTTCTGCAGCAGGTCCTGCTCAGGACAGTTTTTCTTGGTTGTCAGATTTCTCACTGCCTTTATTGGACTGCAATAAAGTGTGCCTGGCCACTTCACAGGATGGTATGGGATGTCCTTTGGAGCTAGCTAAGCACCCATCTCAGAATACAGAGGGAAGTACTTCAGTTTTGGCCACTCTATCTGAAACTAGTTTTCCCCAGTGTCCTCCTACAAGGAGCACACTTTCCAGGATTCCTTCAATTTTCATCCAAATTTCCCCTAGGCTCTGTGAAAATCTGGGGTTTGTCCCATGAGAGTTGTGCAGACTCTAAGCCATTTTGGGACAGACAAGTCTACTCAGACTGTTCCTGGTCACTCTTGGTGAGCGCTGGGCTGAGATAGAAGCCACCAGAGTTCCTCCACCGGCCGCTGTAGCTGCATCCCAAGCATCTTCTGAAAGACTGTGCAGACTGCCTGGAGTTACGGGGAGGGTCTTGGAGAGGTCAAAGATCAGAACTCCTGCTCTGATTCCTGAGGCCAGAGGGCTGTTCATGTTTAGTCACTAAGTCGTGTCCAACCCTTTTTTGACCCCACGGACTGTATCTCCTCTGTCCATGGGATTTCCCAGACAAGAACACTGGAGTGGGTAGCTATTTCCTTCTCCAGGGCATCTTCCTGAACCAGGGATCGAACCCACATCTCCTGGCATTGGTAGGCAGGTTCTTTACCCACTGAGCCACCAGGGAACCCAGGCTGCTACTGCTAAGTCGTTTCAGTCGTGTCCAACTCTGTGCGACCCCACAGACGGCAGCCCACCAGGCTCCCCCGTCCGTGGGATTCTCCAGGCGAGAACACTGGAGTGGGTTGCCACCCAGGCTAGAGGGTAGTAATTAGAATAACTGAGGTGAGTGCCTCTCATCTAGAAGCCAAGGAGATGGTACCTTTTCTGTGCAGCGTATTTAATTAATCATACTGTGGGAATTCATCTGTGGGTTCTCAATTATAGGCAGCTACAGGCCGTCTCCATGCTAATGAACTTAGATATAAGTCAAGACTCCTTGCTTTATAAGTTCCTCTTCAAACGCTCTCCTTATTTTTGCTTAGCTACACTGCGGAACTCCCACCAGAAAGCACCCTTACAACTTAGGTTGAGGGGAGCCAGGCTCTTTTATTGCTAATTAGAAGTTAGGAGAAACCTAGCAACTGAAACCTAGCAACCTGAAACTGAAACAGGCAATTAACTTCCCGCCTCTGTCCTTTGCTTGGAATGCCCCTAGGGAGGAGTACCTGTGTGGTTACTCGGCACAGATCAGAGCAGGCTTTGGTTCTCACCATGGGACAAAAGGCCTTCAACGCGGGCACTTCAACAGCGTCCGGAGAGATGCTTCTTGCATTGCACCCCCAAATGAGCCTCAGAAGAATGTTGGCTGGGGAATGAGTGTCCCCCAACCTCACCCCGCTCAGCACAGTTGCTGTTATACGAGTGCTGCAGCCGCGTCCAGTCTCAGAGCTTAAAACCTCCCACTGCGACACCCCTCGCTTCAGTTCCTTGTGAACCCGAGTGCCCTTAACTATTTACCACCCACCACGCAGGCCGTGTTTATAAGACCCAGGTGGCATCCTCCCAGCTGCAGCCAGCTGCTCATATTACACAGTCAGGCCTCATGTACCCACCTAGCATGGGGGGCTGGAGCATAGTAGATGATTATAAATATTTATTGAAATGATCCATGAGAAGTATGTTAAAAGTATGGCCTGGCTTCCTCATTCTGCCGGTGCAATTTGTGGCTGCTTTGTCTCACACAGTCGGTGCGCTCCACTATTATAAGCCATTTTTCATGGCTAGCCTAGAAAAAAACTAGGAAGAAATTCTTTCTGGTCCAAAAAGTAGCTGAAGTTTCCTTTTATAAGAACAACGTGTTTGTTTTAAATAGTTGATCAGCTGCTCGGAGGAAGGGTTGAGACTACAAGGCGTCTGTCCAGAGCGCGCAAAGCCACAGACCAGCCCTTTCACACGGGATGCCAGTGGCTAATGACAGGCCATTAGCTTCCACGAGCTCCTGATGGACTTGGCCTTGTGCACTGAATGTAGATGCTTGAGGCACGATGCCACGGAGGTTAGGGACATGCCAAGTTCTGGGGGATGTCTAGGAGCAAGAGTGAGCAGTCCCCAAGGCTTGTGTGTGTATGCACATGTGCGTGCATTGGTGCTTTGGATGAGGACTATAAGTGAAAACAATTCCCCCAGAAATGGCCAGGTAAGGAAGAGGCCGTGAAGAGAGAGACAGCGAGGGAGGATGAAGTTTGCTGTGGCATGTGAAGGTAACTTCTTCCCCCTCACACTCCCCTGTCAGATCCTGGAAAAGCTCCATCGCTCAGGAATGCTGTGGCTGCAGTGAGTTTTCTGGGAAGTCACCTTGAAGAGGTGCTGAGCTTTGAGTTCAGGTCAGCTCGAGGCAGGAAAAGACTACAGGCACAGACTTGGGGAAGGAAAGGGGCGACTGACATCCAGGTTATATCCTCCTAAACAGAGACTAAATGTGTGAAGTAGGTGATTTTCTTTTTTTAAATCAGAGTATAATTGCTGCAGTCCATGGGGTTGCAAAGGGTTGGACACAGCTGGGCAACTGAACAGCAACGTGAATTGCCTTCAGTGTTGGCGTTTCTGCTGTACAGTGATGTGAGTCAGCCATGTGGACACACACGCACTCCTTGGACGTCCCTGCCCGACCACCGCAGCCCGTCTCCCGGGGTCGTCACGGAGTTCTGAGCTGAGCTGCTCCCCACTAGCTGTCTGACAATGGTGGTCTTTACCTGTGAATCTCCCAGCTCACCCCACCCGCCGCTTCCCCTGCATCTGCATGTCTGTCCTCTGTCTGCCTCTCTGTTCCTGCCCTGGAAATAGGTTCATCTGTACCATCTTTCTAGATGTCACACAGATGTGTTAATATGCTAATATGTTAGTAATATCTGTTTTTCTCTTTCTGAATTTGAAAACTTTGTTTTAATATTGTCTCTTTTCTCATGACTATGAACTTCTTGAAGATCCCATCCTTCTGGCAATATAAGGAGGTCTGTCATAATGTAGGAGAAAAAAAAAACCCAGCAGGCTATACACCCATGGTCAGGAAGATCCCCTGGAGCAGGAAATGGCAACCCACTCCAGTATTCTTGCCTGGAGAATCCCATGGAGGAGCCTGGCGGGCTATAGTCCATGGGCTGCAAAGAGTGGGACACGACTGAGAGACTGCGCATACAAGCGCGCGCGCACACACACACACACACACACACACCCACCCATGGTCTAGGAGCCTGTGTTTCGCAGCCCCACCTGAGACAGAAGGCCCACCTTGGGCTGACCTCACACTAGTTTAGGTTAGTTAATGCTCCGTTTTCACCTTCTACCTGTAGTTGTTGAACATATGTAGAATACGTGTACGATCCACCCATCCAGTTCATCAAGCGTTACGGCACTTGGCTCCTCACTTGTGGTTAACCAACCCCCTTTCTCCCTGGTATCTCCTTTGGTGCTGAGAGAAGTCGGTCTGACACCCCCCTTGCATTTCTATCTTCAGCCCGAGAGATTGTTTCCATGCAACCACTTCACGGAAATGAAGGGCTATTCCTTTGAGATCACAGGGTTTGGATGGTTCACATCAAGTTGCAAAGTTAAAATACTAGAACAGCCTAATTTAGCTTCACCTTAAAATAATGAAAAGCCTCCTCTCAATAGTAAATTCTAATACACTTCTCTCCACTGAGACAGCATCCTGTAGGCAATTGTACATTTGTCTCAAAGGTGACACAGACTGTTTCTAATTTAAACACATAAATTTACCACATCATGTTATGTGATGGGGCTCTCAGATAAGGCATAAGTGCCATTACTGGCACCATTTATCTGTAAAAACAGAGTTATCCTGGGTCATATGGAAGGTTCCTTCAAGCACCAACAGATCTTAAAAAATTTGGCTAATTTCTCTCTTATGCTGTAAATTATATATAACATTTTCTAGTTAAAAAGAAGACTTCAGCATGCTTCATTCCTTCGCATGTTTAAGGCAAATAAATTGAGAGAAAAGGCAGAAAAGAGTATTAATTGAGCACCTGTGAAGCACCAGATCTATTTTCCTATATACCCTCACTGCAGCTTAGGCAACTGTAAGGATTTTATTGCATACTTATTTAAAATTGCTAAAATTCAGCGACCCTGTGAATGATATTTCAGTTGTGAAAACTATATAACTTTCATGCTTTTTGGTTTCTTACTGAAGTGTTGTTGATTAACAATATTATACTACTTTATATTTTCAGATAACATTCAGTATTTGTCTTTCTCTGACCTACTTCACTAAGCATAATACTCTTTAGGTCCATCAACATTGTTGCAAATGGCAGAACTTCATTCTTTTTTATGACTAATATTTCATTGTGTACATAGGTATACATGCTACATCTTTGTCACTTACTTGTTGATGGACACTTACGTTGCTTCCATATTTTAGCCATTGTAAATAATGTTGCTATGAGCATTGGGGTATGTGTATCTTTTCAAATTAGCGTTTTTCATTAATCCTGCAGTTCAGTTCAGTTCAGTACAGTCGCTCAGTTGAGTCTGACGCTTTTCATCCCCATGAATTGCAGCACGCCAGGCTTCCCTGTCCATCACCAACTCCCAGAGTTCACCCAAACTCATGTCCATCGAGTCGGTGATGCCATCCAGCCATCTGATCCTCTGTCGTCCCCTTCTCCTCCTGCCCCCAATCTCTCCCAGCATCAGAGTCTTTTCTAATGAGTCAATTCTTCGCATGAGGTGGCCA
>SJYQ01002097.1:65899-78276 GCA_006410935.1 Redunca redunca | reverse complement strand
CTCTTGAGAAACCTATATGCAGGTCAGGAAGCAACAGTTAGAACTGGACATGGAAAAACAGACTGGTTCCAAATAGGAAAAGGAGTACATCAAGGCTGTATATTGTCACCCTGCTTATTTAACTTTTGTGCAGAGTACATCGTGAGAAATGCTGGGGTGGAAGAAGCACAAGCTGGAATCAAGATTGCTGGGAGAAATATCAATAACCTCAGATATGCAGATGACACCACCCTTATGGCAGAAAGTGAAGAGGAACTAAAAAGCCTCTTGATGAAAGTGAAAGAGGAGAGTGAAAAAGTTGGCTTAAAGCTCAACATTTAGAAAACTAAGATCATGGCATCTGGTCCCATGACTTCACGGGAAATAGATGGGGAAACAGTGGAAACAGTGTCAGACTTTATTTTGGGGGGCTCCAAAATCACTGCAGATGATGATTGCAGCCACGAAATTAAAAGATGCTTACTCCTTGGAAGAAAAGTTATGCCCAACCGAGATAGCATATTGAAAAGCAGAGACATTACTTTGCCAACAAAGGTCCGTCTAGTCAAGGCTATGGTTTTTCCAGTGGTTGTGAATGGATGTGAGAGTTGGACTGTGAAGAAAGCTGAGCGCCGAAGAATTGATGCTTTTGAACTGTGATGTTGGAGAAGACTCTTGAGGGTCCCTTGGACTGCAAGGAGATCCAGCCAGTCCATTCTGAAGGAGATCAGCCCTGGGATTTCTTTGGAAGGAATGATGCTGAAGCTGAAACTCCTGTACTTTGGCCACCTCATGCGAAGAGTCAACTCATTGGAAAAGACTCTGATGCTTGGAGGGATTGGGGGAAGGAGGAGAAGGGGACGACCCAGGATGAGATGACTGGAATGCATCACCGACTCGATGGACGCATGTCTGAATGATCTCCGGAAGCTGGTGATGGACAGGGAGGCCTGGCATGCTGCAATTCATGGGGTCACAAAGAGTTGGACACGACTGAGTGACTGAACTGAACTGACTAGAATTTTTGAATTATCATTTTTTTTAAACTTTTTGAGAACCCCCGTACTATTTCCCATGGAGAAGGAAATGCCAACCCACTCTAGTACTTTGCGTGGAAAATCCCATGGATGGAGGAGCCTGGTAGGCTGCAGTCCATGGAGTCTCTGAGAGTTGGACACGGCTGAACGACTTTACTTTCACTTTTTACTTTCATGCATTGGAGAAGGAAATGGCAACCTACTCCAGTGTTCTTGCCTGGAGAATTCCAGGGACGTGGGAGCCTGGTGGGCTGCCACCTGTCTATGGGGTCGCACAGAGTCAGACACAACTGAAGCGACCTAGCAGCAGCTGCAGCATACTATTTTCTATAATAGCTGTACCAATTTACATTCCCACCAACCATGTGGGATGGTTCCCTTAAAAATTTTTTTTCACAGTATGTACTTTGATACACATACACACACACGAGTGAAATGGTATTTTTGGTTTTTTTATGGAAGTATAGTTGATTTACAGTGTTGTATTAGTTTCAAATATACAACAAAGTGATTATTGTACACACATATATATTTTTTCAGATTATTTTTCCTTATAGGTTATTATAAAATATGGCATATAGAAATACTTGTGCCATGCAGCAGGTCTTTGCCGGTTGTCTAATTTAATTAATTAATTAACTTTAAAAAAGGTAGTTATTTTCGGGACCACACCATACGGCATGTGGGATCTTAGTTCACTGACCAGTGATTGAACCGAGGCCCTGGGCAGTGAGAGTGTGATGTCCTAAGCACTGGACTGCCATGGAATTCCCGGGTATGTGTTTCATATGTAGTACTGTGTTCAGGAGTTTTAATCTCGAACTCTTGATTTATCTCTCCCCTGCACCTTTCCCCTTTGGTCACCGTAGGTTTGTTTTCTGTGTCTGGGGGTCTATTTCTGTTTTTTTATTCCACATATAACTGATGGCATATGGTGCTTGGCGTCCTCTGGCTTGCTTCACTTGGTATGATAATCCTGAGACCCATCCGTGTCGCTACAAATGGCTGTCGGTCCCAGAATACAGTGACTTCTGGGAGAGCTCATGGATGAGTATTCCCTGAGTGTCCTTGTCCCCACAGTGAGCCACAGCTGCCTCCCCTGGAGAGCCTTAAGACCTGCAGGTGGGTCTGGCCCAGACCCCTCGGGAGCTGCTGTTTTGGCTTGGGTCCCAGTGCGTGTGAAACCTTGTGTGTGCTCCCCAAGAGTGGAGTCCCTGTTCCCCCGCTTCCTGTGGACTCAAGCCCCGCTGACCATCAGAGTCAAATGCTCTGGCGACGACTCCTCCCACTGCCTGAACCCCACCCCCCCAGACTGTGTCCCCTGACGGGGGGCTCAGGGCTGTCGCTCCTGGGGGAGAATCTCTGGGTTATAATTATTTTCCACCTCGGGGATCTCCCACCTAGTGGATATGGGATTTGATTATACCATGAAAGTACCCCAACGTTTTGCCTATAGAATATAGTAGCTTCCACTTTGCCTTTGGATAAAGCCTATCTTTTCTGGTAGGTGTGAGTCTGCTTTCTCAGTGGTTGTTCAGAAATTGGCTGTGATTTTGGTGTTTTCAAGAGAGGAGGTGGACTCAAGCCCTTCTACTCCACCATCTTGTCTGAATGACTTCTTTCAGTAAAGCCGGAACACCCATGCCTAGAGATGACCGACATCCCTGATTTCCCTTCTCCTCCCCTCCTTCTGCCCTGCTTCCTGGGGCTGGGGCCACACTCCCCTCTGAGCTCCACATGGGGCCCCACTGGATTCCATCGCCACTGAGTCAGCGTAGTTTCAGGCTGCCGTTGAGCCTCCCCTCATGGCACCAGAGGGGTCCAGGTTTTTCTGGTCTCTGCTTTACTGATTCCCTTTGATTGTTACTTCCTTCCCTCTGTTGACTTTGAGCTTTGCTTACTATTCTTTTCAAGATGAGGTTAACTGAGATTTTTTGTTTTCTTGAGATAGGTCTGTATTGCTGTAAACGTCCCTCTTTAGAACGACTTTTGTTGCAGCTCATAAATTTTTGGAAAAATGTGTTTTCATTTTCATTTGTCTTCAGGTATTTTCTGACTTCCTCTTTGATTCCTTCACTGACCTTTTTTTTTGTTTGTTTTAGTAGCATGTTGTTTATTCTCCATGAGTTTGTGCTTTTCCCATTTTTCTCTCTGTAATTGATTTTTAGATTCATACCAGCATGCTTTTTCTAATATATAGTACCTCTCAAACAAAAATACATTTGCAAATTTAAGGCTTAAATTTATAAAAAAGATTAGACTAAAATAACTTTCTTAACTTCCTAATTGAAATAACCTTATTCAATTAGAAAAAAACCACCTCATTTCCATATGTAATGATTTTAACATTCATATGCTTCAGAAAGCTGCTGGCAGTTTTAACAACAGCAGTTGATATTTACTGTCATTGTGATACAAGTAANGTGATACAAGTAATATGCTAGGTACTTTATAGGTATTTTATTTAATGCTAACAAGCCTGAAAAGTAGATAGAATGCCTATTTTATTAATGGAGAAAAATAGAGACTAATAGGAATTAAATGACAAGTGGGAAATGCTTGAATCGAGAATCACTTCCAATCCTGATTGATGCCAGTCTTTGCTCTACAGACTGTCAAGTACTTTAAATTTCTAGAACACATTGACTTTCTTATTATGCAATAATAGTAATATTCTAATAATCTGATTCAAATAAAAAATTCCAAAGGCCTGAGAGGCAAAGAAAATGAAGGTAAAAACAACCACTGAACTCAGAAGCCACCCAGTGTGCAATCTTGCACGAAACACCCAAGGATCAGCTACATTCATGTAGAAGAGCAACAACATCAGAAAGCGTGAAACAAAAAGCCTTCCAATTTCCCATACTTGGCTTGTGTACAAATGGCACTAGAATAAGCAACACATTGACACTACCAAGTATCAATTTTGATAACTCTATCATTATGTTTTCCCTTTAGAAGAATGAGTGGAGAACAAGAGTGAAGTTTGTTGTAAATGTAATCAGTCCTGATTATAATTCTGCTCAGCCAACAACAAAGATCACAGGGAGCCCCAAAGTACATTTATGCCAACTGGACTTTGGTTGTATGCTTGGATCTCCATCCATGAAGGAAAATAAAAGTGAAGAATAAAATAGCAAGCCTTGGAAGCATTTGACCAATTGTTGGATCTAGAGGGTGGGCTGTAATAATAAAGAATGTTTTTCTCTGTTAATTGACACCCCTGTATACCACGTGAATCAAGTATTCATTTCACACACAAGTTTCAGTACATGTTGGATGCTTTTGTGTTTTATTGTGGGGGTGGGTTGTGATAAGAATTCAAGAAGTAAAGCATAAAAGAAAACATGCCTAATGAAACTCTTCTGTGCCATTCTAAAAATTCTGAAATATTGAAAACATGGACCAAAAAGTATTGCCTGCCATTTCAGTAAACGACAAAGTATGTCCACCATCAAGCCATCAGCCACTGCAGCTGCCCCGGATGGTACACGCTGAGGGGAATTCAGACTGGATAAAAACAGGATACAGGCCCTGGGTGTTTAAGATGCCCATCAAAGAAGTAATTTCAGTTGGTCTAGGATCTTGCATCTTCTCATTCATAGAAAAGCACTAAAATCATTAACCTGAAGATGTCTTTTGTGAGTGTGTGTGTGTGTGTGTGTGATCAGTAGTAATCTTTTGATGTTTGACTAAAAAATTTTTTTCAGCGATAACTCCTACCATAGACTTCCACCTGGGCCTAGAGCGGTTTTTAAAGTAGCGGGGAGAGGCAGGCAGGTTGGGACCACCTTAGTACAGCCACCAGCAGTATCATGGCAACCCGGAACCTCCCTCCCCAAGAATATGAAATTGGTGGTGACTCTTACGAAGTGTTGGATTTAACTGAGTATGCCAGAAGACAACACTGGTGGAATCAAGTGTTTGGCCACAGCTCTGGACCTATCATAGAAAAATACTCAGTTCAGTTCAGTCACTCAGTCGTGTCCAACTCTTTGTGAGCCCATGAACCATAGCGTGCCAGGCCTCCCTGTCTATCACCAACTCCTGGAGTCCACCCAAACCCATGTCCATTCAGTTGGTGATGCCATCCAACCATCTCATCCTCTGTCATCCCCTTCTCCTCCTGCCCTCAATCTTTCCCAGCATCAGGGTCTTTTCAAATGAGTCAGCTCTTCACATCAGGTGGCCAAAGTATTGGAGTTTCAGCTTCAACATCGGTTCCACCAGTGAACACCCAGGACTGATCTCCTTTGGGATGGACTGGTTGGCTCTCCTTGCAGTCCAAGGGACTCTCAAGAGTCTTCTCCACACCACAGTCCAAAAGCATTCTTCAGCGCTCAGCTTTCTTGATAGTCCAACTCTCACATCCATGCATGACCACTGGAAAAACCATAGCCTTGACTAGGTGAACCTTTGTTGGCAAAGTAATGTCTCTGCTTTTCAATAAATATAAAATACTCAGTAGTCACCCAGATTGTAGAGGGTGGAGGGAGTGGTTGGTGTGCGGGATTTTTGTTCCAGAAAGTTCGAAAACTGGCAGCAAATGCAGTGGATGGTGGCTTTCTTCTGATTGCGGTCACGGTGGCTGTATGCAGAGCGACTAGAAGAGAGTTGAAAAAGACGTAAACAAAGAAAAAGGACGGAGGAAGAAACGAGCAAATAAGCCAGAACCCGAAATCAGTACTAGAATAGGAGAAGCAACAGAATTTGGCAGACAGAACATTGTGATGTCCAGGGGATTCGCGGGAGGCTTTTTGCCAGGCCTTGCGTCTTAAGAAGATGAATGTTCTATCACAGTAGAGTCACCTCTGAGAAGAGACTTGGAGGTGACAGGATGGTCTCAACCTTACACATTGACAGATTCTCCAGGACGGATGCCAGGAAACAGCTAGCTGGGCAATACCAAGCTCACTGCTTAGCATTTTGTCATCTGAAATTTGGCAGACGAGTATCTGCTGTAAAATAACCTATACGGTATATATATAATAGCATCCCTAAGCAAAACATGGCTTTCATTATTTTCTAAAAATTTGTGGACATTTAAAATTTGCCTATAAAATGCTACTACTGGAGGTAGATATAGAGAGATTTAAAAAAAAAAAACAAACCTGTTGCATATATTCCCCAGTAGAATATTATCTTCATTTTATTTAAAAAAATAAAAAGAAACAAACAAAACTACTATATATCCTGTCCCCTCTTTCCCTCTTAGAAATACTCCATCAGAGCTTTCTGAGGGAATGCCTTCCCAGACTCCAGTCCTCAGTACAAAATATAGTTCTACATTTTTAGGTTGTGTGTGTGTGTGTGTGTGTGTTTCCAGTTGACAGCTTTGGCCACCAACAAAGAGATCCAGAACAGACTTCTCTCCCTCTCTTGAATTCTACAAGGAACGGGAGCATTGGTATCAGCAGAAGCCCCCTTATCCTGTGTACCCTTCCTCAAAAAGTCCAGATGAGTTTAGATGAGTCTCTTTTAGGTCTCAGATACCTGGTTATTAGCTGGTGAGATTTTCTTGTTTTTGTTCAGTCACTAAGTTATGTCCGACTCTTTCTGACTTCAGGGACTGGAGCGCTCCAGGGCCTCCTGTCCTCCACTATCTCCCAGAGTTTGCCTAGATTCATGACTTTTTTTTAAAAATTCATGACCATTGAGTTGGCGATGCTATCTAAACATCTCATCCTCTGCTGCCTCTTCTCCTCCTGCCCTCAATCTTTCCCAGCATCAGGGTCTTTTCTAGAGTCAGCTCTTGCCATCAGATGGCCTAAGTGTGGGAGCTTCAGCATCAGTCCTCCCACCGAATAGTCTGGGTTGATTTCCTTTAGGAATGACTGCTTTGATCTCCTTGCAGTCTAAGGGACTCTGAACTGTCTTCTCTAGCACCACAGTTTGAAAGCATCCGTTCTTCTGATGGTGGTGGTTCAACTCCTCCCCGAAGAAGCAGGTTTTCTTAGAACCTTACTTGCAAGAAGAGATACCTGCCTTAACCTCCATTGAAAGACACTAGGAAGATTTAATATGTACATACAGAACTTAAACTTCCAGTACTTAACAGGAAATTAAAGGAAATCTTGCCCTGAAGATGGCCAAATTGAAATTCTTTAGAGGTTACAGAATTAATTTTTGTGTGTGTGCGTAGCTAGAGAAAATCCGGCTGGATAAAACATCTTTTCGCAATTCTGTCCTTAAAGTAACAAAAGACTTTCTAAGAAGGACTTGCTTTTTTCTCCCTGTGTGTTTGAGATGTAAACATTTCACCTGAACTTAGGCGTCCCTCCTCGCAATCCCCCTTCCCACCTGCTCTGGTTTGAGACCTGGGTCTCTTATCCAGAAGGCACGCATTTGGTGTACATTTGGCAGCCAGTTGAATAGTCTGGAATTCCAAGCTGGCCTTTTGTCCAGCTGTGCCAGCTCTCAAGGACGTTCTTCATAAGGGCCCCAGCCCTTGGTCATTTTCCACTTCATTCTGCCTGCCTATACAGTGATGGCCCCTCACTTTCTTAGACTTTGGGGAAGTAACCTTTGTAGATGTTGTGAAGGCTACATGCTTAGCACTCCCTTGTGGGAACACGTCTTGCATCTTATTGGTGTGAGTTGCTATGAAGATACTACTTGTCAGTGGCCAGGTGATGGACCCTTTAAATTGGAGAAGGTTTTACATCGGTAAATATTTAGAGAGCTCTCATTTTAAACAGCTGTTTTATTGATACCTTTGGGAGGTGGTGGGGGGTGTGTGGAAATTAGATGGTTTTATATATATGTGTTTGTGTGTGAGTGCTCATTCATGTCCAAGTCTTTGTGACCACATGGACTGCAGCCCACCAGGCTCTTCTGTCCATCGGACTTCCCAGAAAGCCAGCAAGAACACTGGAGACACACACACACACACACACACATGCACGCACACACACGTATATAACCTAGAAACTCCCTTAGTTTAAAATAAGCAAAATTTGGGCAACATTTTTTGTGGTCTAGACATCCTCTTAGGGAGTCTTACGGTTGCTAATAAAACATGAGATTGTTAATCAACAGGGAAGTAAGAAGCTGGTGGAAAGTCTAAAGACTTCTTGCCAACAAGGTGGACATTTTAAAGGGACTTGTTCCAAAAGGATTAAAAAAAAAATCTTCAGGTAGTTCTCAAGAAATGGGGTAGATAAAACAGGTATTAATAGGATTAAAACAAAGGTTTGATACAACACTACCTAGTGCTGGGGACTAATAAGGGTTCCTTTTGTTCCATTTAACCTTAAAGGGCCCCAACCAAATGCACTGTATTTTGCTTGTGGCAACGTTAGGCCAACTAATCAAGTTAAAAGATTAAAAAGGCCTGAGTCCCCAGGTTCAGCTCCTCACTGGGAACCTCAAAGCCTTTTTACAACAAAGTAGATTAAATGGCTGGAGGATAAAAAGGAAAGCTTCTGGGACTTCTAGTAAGAGCAAGGCTTATTGATGACGGGGTCCTCTTGAAAACTGAAGTTAAAGGTCTAAAACTGAGATGAAAGTTTCCAAAAATTGGTGTGTTTCCATGGGCTTTATATGACATGGTTACATCACCTGTGCCTAATTAGATCGTGTGATAGACATTGATTCTCACTGGGGAATGTGTCCCTTGCCTACTTTAAGATGGGGCATATACATCTACCCCTAAGGTCATATCAATTAAACATACTAAGAGAAACTGGTAGTGTTACCTAAGCCCACAGAATATTAGAAACTGGGGTTCATAAAAACAATAATAGTTTTTTTTTTTTTTTGCTCTGAGTTTGACTTATACCCTCAGAAAGAGAGTCTTTGTTGAATACCTTGTGCAAATTTTAAAGCCCTAAAGAACTGAACCCTAAAATTCTAGAAAATAGAATTCCTGATTTCCAGTGTAGTTGGAAATCTTATTCATTAAAAAAAAAAAAAAGAAAAGAAAAAACTAAAGAAAATGTAGCTGGGCAAATCTGATCTTTTTATACCATTTAGGTGGCAAATCGGTTCTTAGGAGAGTTAAAAGCAACTGTCTAGCAGATTTCAACAAATCAAAATTTTAAGTAACGTCCACAGTGACTTGAGACTGAGCCTGATTACCTCAATCAGATGGAATCTGAAACCAAAGGGAAAAAAGGAGGGGAGAGAGGAAGCCTTTTTCAACTCAAACCTCTGAAAAAATCTCCCTCACCAAAAGCAAATTCACAGCTTCATTAAGGATTTGTCATAGACAAATACAAATCTTAAGTCTTTTCCACAAATAGTAAAGCCTTAATCATCTGAGTAAATAAACTTATTTCACTGGTATAAACTAGTAAGTTTATATTGTAATGCCTGACTCATAACTAAGATTTTAAAGCTCTAAGATCTCTAAGTTATGTCTGTTTATGTCTGTGCAAATTATACATATGCCTCTATCTCCAGATAGTATTCCCAAAATTTATAAAAGTGCTCTAATTTACTTAAAAGTAAGTGCTTGCAAATTAAATATTTCTAAATATGAAGAAAACTGGCCAGATAGAATTTTAGGTTCATGTAATCCAGTAAATACTAATATCTGGTATTAAAGCTAGCTTAAGCTTGTTGGCTTAACCAATAGACCTATCTTATTTTTATTGTACCTAGGTGTTTTGAAGGTCAGTAAGTTAATTATGTCTGTTGCAAAGTTTGTCAGCAAGCAGAATTAACCTGGTGTATTGTTTTTGCAAGTTATAAAATATAAATAAGAGTTTTCTGGTGAACTCTTTAGGAATAATGTTTTGGATCTACCTAAAATAGTTTCTCCAGATTTTTGGTAACTTGAAACTTTAGAACTTTTCTAAGGTAAATGGTGGAACTCACTGAATATCCAGATTATTTCAAGTAAGATAAAATCCTGGAACATTAATTGCTGAAAACTAAAGATGTTTGGTTATTAGACACATCTTGTAGCACATTGAGGAGAGATACTCTATGAGAAAGCGCATGCTTCTAGAGGTTATAGAAAATGTTCATAAGTTTACCAATCAAGAAATGCTGGTGTGGTCATAATTGCTTGCTTCTTACTTTTCACTAGAAATCAAGGTTTTTAAGGATTGGGAATTAAGCTATTGGAAATAAAGGAAATATTTTAGTATGCAAGGAAAGTAAGATGTGTGTTTTCAGCAAAAGAAAGTATGAGGAATGGAAATGTATTGTGTTAAGGGAAAAGAGATTTTTGCCCTAAAGCTGATTAATTCTAAATGCAAAAGAAAAATGAAGAATAAACTAAATAGGTACAGAAAATTGTGCAAAGATTGTGGAAAGGGAGGACTGAGAACAGTTTTGCACATGATTAGGCTGAGATCGGATTAAATTTAATTAGGTAAGTGAACTTTGTAATTCAAGGTAGATTGGCACAGGGCTGGAGTTTCCTCTTCTGTTAAGAGGGAAAAGCTTTCTGGAAATGTTAGGCTACTTTTGATACACGATTATGAGTTTGTCTTCTAAATGATTCGTATTTGCTTTAAAAATCTTTTGTCTCTTTGGTTGAATAAGTATTGTTTCAGTGACCTATGATTTTTCTTGATAGTGTTTTAAAACTTTGATGTCTCTTACAAACTTGCCTAAGTGAAATTCTAACCAAAATTCTTCTGACCTGTAGCTAACTTTGGGATGCTTCAAAGAGTCCCTGAAATATTCCAAAGACAGATACTAAACTAAATGAATTTATTGGGTATATCACATGGGAAATACGGTCAAGTAAGTGGTGGCAAAAATTTTTTACATGGGTAGACATCATTAATATAGATGCTCCAAAATCTAAATCCTGGTACATCCTGGTATGTTATCAGGTCATAATTCTAGTTATCTTAAAATGCTATATGTCACAGAAATAACCATGTTTCTTGTCAATTACATTATAATCAGATTTTTAATTTAACCATGCCATTTTAAGTCTTTAGTCACTTATATTAATACACAATCATTATTTTACTCAGATGTTTTTATAAAGATCCTCAGGAAGATTCATAAAAAGGGCTTTTAGACAAGTTTCTGATGACTTTTAGACCATACTACTAAAATGGGTATGGTTTCAGTGTGTCTGCCCTCTGATGCCCTCTTGCAACACCTACCATCTTATTTGTGTTTCTCTTACCTTGGGTGTGGGGTATCTCTTCACGGCTGCTCCAGCAAAGTGCAGCGGCTGCTCCTTACCTTGGATGAGGGGTATCTCCTCACCACCGCCCTTCCTGACCTTCAACGTGGGATGGCTCCTCTAGGCCCTCCTGTGCCCACGCAACCACCTCTCCTTGGACATGGGGTTGCTCCTCCTGGCCACCACCCCAGGCCTCGGATGCAGGGTAGCTCCTCCCAGCAGACGCCCCTGACCTCAGACTTGAGGTAGCTCCTCTTGGCCACCGCCCTTTGGGCATGGGGTTCCCATGGCTGCTGTCCCTGACCTCGGACGTGGGGTAACTCATCTTGGCCGTGCTTAGTGGGCCGGTCGCAGCCACCCGCTGCTTACTGCACTGGTTGCAGCAGCCCACGCTTAGTGATCAATCTAATCACACTAGGACCACAGCCTTGTCTAACTCAGTGAAACTAAGCCATGCCCGCGGGGCAACCCAAGACGGGCGGGTCATGGTGGAGAGGTCTGACAGAATGTGGTCCACTGGAGAAGGGAATGGCAAACCACTTCAGTATTCTTGCCTTGAGAACCCCATGAACAGTATGAAAAGGCAAAATGATAGGATACTGAAAGAGGAACTCCCCAGGTCATTAGGTGCCCAATATGCTACTGGAGATCAGTGGAGAAATAACTCCACAAGGAATGAAGGGATGAAGCCAAAGCAAAAATAATACCCAGTTGTGGATGTGACTGGTGATAGAAGCAAGGTCCGATGCTGTAAAGAGCAGTATTGCATAGGAACCTGGAATGTCAGGTCCATGAATCAAGGCAAATTGGAAGTGGTCAAACAGGAGATGGCAAGAGTGAACGTCGACATTCTAGGAATCAGCGAACTAAAATGGACTGGAATGGGTGAATTTAACTCAGATGACCATTATATCTACTACTGTGGGCAGGAATCCCTTAGAAGAAATGGAGTAGCCATCATGGTCAACAGAAGCGTCTGAAATGCAGTACTTGGATGCAGTCTCAAAAACGACAGAATGATCTCTGTTCATTTCCAAGGCAAACCATTCAGTATCACAGTAATCCAAGTCTATGCCCCAACCAGTAATGCTGAAGAAGCTGAAGTTGAATGGTTTTATGAAGACCTACAAGACCTTTTAGAACTAACACCCAAAAAAGATGTCCTTTTCATTATAGGGGACTGGAATGCAAAAGTAGGAAGTCAAGAAACACCTGGAGTAACAGGCAAATTGGGCCTTGGAATGAGGCATGAAGCAGGGCAAAGA
>SJYQ01002097.1:0-65638 GCA_006410935.1 Redunca redunca | reverse complement strand
ATAGATGGGGAAACAGTGGAAACAGTGTCAGACTTTATTTTTTGGGGCTCCAAAATCACTGCAGATGGCGACTGCAGCCATGAAATTAAAAGATGCTTACTCCTTGGAAGAAAATTTATGACTAACCTAGATAGCATTTCAAAAGCAGAGACATTACTTTGCTGACTAAGGTCCGTCTAGTCAAGGCTATGGTTTTTCCTTTGGTCATGCATGGATGTGAGAGTTGGACTGTGAAGAAGGCTGAGCGCCGAAGAATTGTTGCTTTTGAACTGTGGTGTTGGAGAAGACTCTTGAGGGTCCCTTGGACTGCAAGGAGATCCAACCAGTCCATTCTGAAGGAGATCAGCCGTGGGATTTCTTTGGAAGGAATGATGCTAAAGCTGAAACTCCAGTACTTTGGACACCTCATGCAAAGAGTTGACTCATTGGAAAAGACTCTGATGCTGGGAGGGATTGGGGGCAGGAGGAGAAGGGGACGACAGAGGATGAGATGGCTGGATGGCATCACTGACTCGATGGACGTGAGTCTGAGTGAAGTCCAGGAGTTGGTGATGGACAGGGAGGCCTGGCTTGCTGCGATTCATGGGGTCGCAAAGAGCGACTGAACTGAACTGAACTAAAATGGTTAAGAAATTAATGGAAAAACCTGACCTCACCCAGATCAACAGGAATTATGAGCAATAAATGATTTATAATTCTACGATCTTTTTTTCTAAAACACTGTCTTTTAATCTTTTTCAGAAAGCCTTTCTTATGTTTTGACCTGCAACAGGTTGGTAATCGTTATCTTCATTTACAAAAGGTATGATTTATCTCTACTTGATCCCTTCCGAATTTTTCTTCTCCAGCTGCTTCCCCTGTAGACTTGATGACTTATTGTGACCAGATCACATCCAGTGTACACCAATTATTGTTTTAATCTGTCCTTTTGTTTCTCCAGCTATTTATGCCTTGTCTCTATCTGCTCTACTCTGATTTGATTAATGATACTAGCTGTATTTACTCATAGCCTGACTGTAAGATGGGCTTCCCTGGTGGCTCAGATGGTAAAGAATCCACCTGCAACGCAGGAGACCTGGGTTCGATCCTTGGGTTGGGAAGATAGTTTTCTATTGCATTTTGCAATGGTAACCCATCCTCTGACAAAATTAATGATGGCCGAACATCTTGAGGCAGTTGATCAAATGTAACTCTACCCAGAATAACTGTAGTAGTCATTACAGTTATTAATAACTGCAACTGTAGAAATGGAGAGAAGAAACAAGGATAATTTTTCCTGGGTGGTAATTCCTAGTGCTGTGGGAAAATTGGTCATGAAATGTCTCCCAAACCTTGATCTAATATATGACCACAGGAGGTGCTATGGACAAAAAAGTTGCCCGTCACTTCAATAATCAATGAAATAGCCCCACCATCAAGCCCTCAGCCACTGCACCTGCCCCCAACAGTGTACCCTGAGGGTAACTAAGAAATGAGAAAAACAGGATCCTAGCCCTGGATAAAATACATATCAAAGGAATTTCAATAAGCCCAGACTCTTTCCATATATAGAAAGCCACTAAAATCTAACTTGATGTCTTTTGTGTGTGTGATTCACAGTAACTGTTTGATATTCAACCACATATTTTCAGCAAAAATTCCAGTATATCCTGGCCCCTCCCTTACCTTTTTGGAACAGTTTGTCAGAACTGAGAGGCTGCCTTCCTGGACTGTTGTCCTCAAATAAAACCTAATTCTTAACTTATAGATGATGCATTTATGTCAGTTAACATCTATAAATTCCACTGGAATAAAAATATTTTTTCTATAAGGTTAGCCAAAAAGTCTGTTCAAGTTTTTCAAACCTGAATAAACTTTTTGGCCAACCCAATATATCTAGAATGGGTTTTATTTCAATTTTTACTGTGCAAGTCTGTGAACAAAAGTATCAGAAATTGAACTAGTAGCTTCTGTGCAAAAATCTTTTAATTTCTAAGCGCATTCCCCCAATAATTATTAATGGTAATAACTTTTTAACTTTTGTCCTTTTTTTTTCTTTAGAAGGCAGCACCCTGCAATGTGTGGGATCTTAGTTTCCTAACTAGGGATTGAACCCGTGGCTCTGCGTTGGACGTGCAGAGTCTGAACTACTGGCCCACCAGGTAAGTTCTGATGATATTTTAAAAGTGTATTGCTTCAATGTGTATTTTTGTTTGCCCAGAAATAGCGTCTCAGTTCTTTTACCTCAAACTCTGCCTTAAAATGCCTAACTTTCAGTGCTAACAATTTATATAGAAGAATACTGGTTCTAATTCCAATACCTGAGAGCCTAAGATATTCTCAGTTCTCTCCCAAGAATCTTTATGGGAATTAAAACAAGGAACTTCTTATTGTAGATCTGACTGAATGGCTACTCAAGTGACCTGTGTATTTATGAGAATCATTTCATTCTAAAATACTTCCACTACATGGAGTGTGTCCACGGATAACTTTAACCCCACTCCACCCCAGTGAGTGCTTAGCAGTGTCTGGAGACAATTTTGGTTGTCTCACTGCGGGTAGAGGAGTTTCTACTTGCATTAGAGACCAGGGATGTTGGTAATCATCATACAATACCCAGGACAGTCCAACATGGCATTAATAGGTCTGTGAACCCTTGAGTTACACGCAGTAAAGTTCCTGGAGCACTGGTGAGATAGGAAACGCTGCAAAAGACAATGAATACGGTTCCCGTTCTGGTACAGCTGAGATGATAAACCACTTTATATGTGCTTTTTAAAAATGAAAATGGACTACACAATATTTATATTTAAATACTTTTATTTTTATTTCACAAAAAAAGCAACAGTGCTTGCAGGTACACATGCCTTTCAGTCAGTGCTGGTCATATGCAAAACAAGGTATCAGAAGTATAAAGAAAAATAAGCCTTTTCCCTTTACAAGTGACAAAACACAATTTGCATATATAATATTATATATATACATACTATTTTCAAAATCTTTCACAAAAGACAAGATTATGATACAAATTTAGAATTCTACCCACAAGCTCAGATTCAATAAATTGGAGATCTCTGTAAGTGTTTAAATACAAAAATGTGATACCTTTACAAGTTTTGAAGTAACTACTTTTCAAAGTGTTTGAGAGACTATTCTTCACAGCAACCCGGAACACTTGGCTTTAATCAAGAAAGCTGTAAGATTCAGTTTTGTCTCAATGTGAGTTTGTTGATTAATGCAAATGTTCCAATTATGCTGTAATTGTCACTTTATACACATGAATATGTTACTGTACTGATGCTTTCTACACTTCAAGTTCTGGAGCATTTCATTCAGCTAAACCCTGACGTTTACTTCCTTTGAAGTATTTCAAATTAAGAACTGTTGAGAAATACCACTAAATATGACCATGACTAACTCCAAAAAGATGCTCCCTTTTATTTATGGTCAAAGTTAAATGTGGCATGAATAAACTTCTATTTTCCATACAGCAGCAGGTATAAGTAACAGCAAAGTATAAGCAAATTTTTCATCACTAGAACCTGAGAGTCTGATATGGTGAATAACATCTCTTTGCAAATTTTCTAGGAGTCCTACCGTTCAATGTTTCTATAACAGTATGGCAAATCTTCAGCATTATATTGGTTATAAATTGCAGAACAAAAAAAAAAACAGTGCTCAGAAGGGAGGGAAGAGAGGAATGGATGGATTTGCCACATGCATTTTCTTTGCGACAGATAAATATGGAGTCGTGACATTTACCATGTGGTGGATGAACAGTCAATGTGAAATATCACTGAAGAATGCTGAAAGTTAACACACAGGTCTGGATGTATGAAATGCATGCAAAGACACAGAGCTAAAAAGGCAACATGGGCTCACATTTCCGAGGACACTTGAAGATAACTGCTAACAGTGCAAGCACTGAAGACAAAAAGGAAAAGTGAACAGGAATGGTTCAGCTAGTGGAGAAGGGAGAGGAGACAGATGCACCCACGCAGAAGAGCTCTGGGGAGGAAAGGGCCAACTCGCCCTCCCATGTGCAAGGTGTTGGGAGTCAAAGAGCTTGCCACCCCAATTCTTCTTGAATTAGTTTTGGGGCCTATGTTGTCATTTACTAGAATGATGGCAATAACTCAAAAAGATTCACTCCAAAAGCCAAAATGATTTCTACTGAGTACAGAAGAATATGTAACTGATGGGACTGTAGCCAACTGAGTTAGAATCCAGGGCCTCAGAAAGGAACTACTCTCAAGGGTCTTCAGATGAGTTTGAATGTGTGCTGCTGAGAGATGAACAGCGAAAAAAATTTAACCACACCTGAAGTATTGTCTTTTTGACTTTCTGGAATTGCCAAAGAACAGGTCCCTCCCTTCCTACCATTTCATTCAGTGTGAGTCAACCTGAGACCTGCTAGATGTGATTAGCTCTCACAACTCAACCGTATCCAAGTGTCTTCTCCCATCTTACGGGCTACATGCCTGGTGCCATTAGTTATACCACCTCAGTGCTACACCTTTAGCTCAGATGGCAAGGATCTGGTGGGACATTTTTTGTTAGATACACTCAGAGCCCTGCAAGGGACTATCAAAGGAAAATAATGGGGGAAGGAAAGAAGCAAATCATGTATGTGCATGTATACACTTACATCTTTAAAGGCATGTATCTGAGAGAATAAAAACAGCCACAAAAGAGTAACTATAGTGGCTCCAGCTGAAGGAGCAAATATGTGGGGAAGGAAGAAAAGTAACCTGCTCATCCAGGGGAGTCAGTTTTCATCAGTTCTCTACATAGCCATGTAAAGGACTAAACACAGAATAAAGCAACAAATGAAAACATTCATGAAGAATACTCCCCTGCCAAAAATATAAATCTCTATAAAACAAGCGAACAACATGCAACTCTTCTACTTGCTGTTACCACACAGGCAACAAGGGGAAGGGGAGAAGGGGAGGATGTCACACACTTCTTCTCAATTCGCATTTGGTACCTTGACATCCACCCAAAGGACTAGGTATAAAATCAGTAACATGGAAACATTTATATACACTTTTAAAAAGGGCATACCCCGTCCCTTCCCACTAACTACTACCCACCCAATAATTCCTCCCTCCAAAAATAAAAGATTTCTAAATTGTTGAACTATTGCCCATGTAGGCAGTCAGGGAAGGGAGCAGCGGAGATTTATCATACATCTGGACCTCCATGTTTCATTATGTACCTACAGATCCCAGCAAAGGACTGTGTACTAAATGAAATAACACACAAAGTGTAGCAAACATTTATACATTAAAAAGTATATATATATATATATGTGTACACACACACACACACAGACCTCTCCCATCCCTACTTCTCCAAAAGCAGAGGCCAAGCATCTACTCTTCTGCCACTGCCCAGTGAGCGAAAGGGAGCAGGGAGATCTTCTATAGAATCAATCTCAACTTTCATAAAGTTCCAAAAGAGTCATGCAAAAGACTGGATTCAAGATGAAATAAACACCAAAAGAGGCAGAAACATTTGCATACATTTAAAAATTTCTATATCTTGCCTAACAAGCTCATCCCCCATTAAAAACCTCAAAAACAACAGAAAACCAAATCCTCAAGTACTCCTACACTACCGGTATACACAGGCTACAGGAGAAGGGGGGGAAGATTTATTATACCCCGATCTGGACCTCTGCATTATATTTGATATTTAGGAGTCAAAAAAGACACTAGGCTTGAAATGAAAGCACAAATAAATGCAGCAAACGTTTATACACACACACAAAAGCAAACCCAGAAAAACCTTCACCGCTCTGCGCCCCGCAAAAAATTATTCCAAAAACTACACTACTAGTCATTGCCTAGCCAGGCAATAAGGGAAGGGGAGAGGAGATTTTTTTTTCATAGAATGAACCTTAATTTTCATCATGTACCTAAGAATCCATGCAAAGGTTTAGGTACAAAATGAAGTAACAGAAAAAAAAAAAAAGGAACACAAACATTTATATACATTTTAAAAAGTACATATCCCTACGCTCCCAGGCAAGGGAGTGATAGAGGTAAAAATAATCTAGACTGCTCTACAAATATTACCTACCCACAGTGGCGACAAGGAAAGGGGAAGACAGAAGATTTTCCCACATCCATACCTCCACATCTCGTTAGGGACCTACACATCCAAGCAAGGGATAAGTACAAAATGGAATAACATGATATTGAAACAACCACTGTATAGATACAGATTTCAAAAGAATATATCCTGCCTCAGTCCCTTCCCACCCCCATCCCCTGCAAAATTCTAAAAGCCCAAACTACTTTAAAACTATCGACTACATGGATAAAAAGGAAAAGGAGAGAAGACTGCTCTATATCCAGAACTCTGTGGTTCATTAGCAACCTACCAGTCCAAGTGAAGGAGACTGAGTGAGTGAAAGTCACTCAGCTGTGTCCAACTCTTCCGACCTCATGGACTGTAGCCTGCCAGGCTTCTCTGTCCATGGAATTCTCTAGGCCAGATTACTGGAGTGGGGAGCCATTCCACACACTCCAGGGGATCTTAACCCAGGAATCGAACCCAGGTCTCCTGCATTGCAGGCAGATTCTTTACCAGCTGAACCATCAGGGAAGCCCCCAAGTGAAGGGCTGTATACCAGACGAAATACTATAATAAGGAAGTAAAAAACATGAGTATATATTTTAAAAGCATTTAGCCTAATACCCACAAAAAAGCCCCTGAAACTAATCAACTACTCTACTAGCCATTGCCCTCTCGGGCAACACGGGAAGGGGCCAAGAGGAGATTGTCATACATGTGGACCTCCATGTCTCATTAGGTACTTTCACGTCCTATGAAAAGGACGTAGTACGAAATGATTAGTTATAATACAAAGTTATAGATTTATTTATATACATTAAGTACATACCCCACTGTCTCCCACCTCACAAAACAAAAACTACTCTAGCTACTGCCCAAAAAGGCAGTAAGGAAAAGGGAAGAGGAGATCTGTCATACTCTGAATCTCCGTTTTCATTAAGTACATATGCATTCATGCAAAGGCACACACCTAAAATGAAATAGTAAAAAGTAGCATAACATTTATATACACTTGTAAAAAAGAATATACAACCCTCCCCCATCTCTGCCCCCAAGAACAGACTAGATCAAAACAACAGAAACTGCAACTATTCACTTACGTCCATCCAGGCAATAAGGAGAGGGGTAGATAAGACATTCGCCATACTTTGGGACCTTCACAGTTCATTAGATCTCTACTTATCCGTGAGGAGGATGAAGGAAATAGAAAATCAAACACCCACAAAATAGTGATTTAGCATTTTAAAAAGTACACACTCTGCTCTTCTCCCACTATGGCCATCTCCTTCCAAAGAAGGACATCAAGTAACTACTCTGTAGCTGTTGCCCAGGCAGGAAAAATTGAAAGGCTAGAAGAGATTTTCACAGGACAATGTCTCTTTCACTTTTCATTAGGATAAACTATACTAGGATGAAAGAAAACATCCAAACACACGCATACATTTAAAAAGTATATTCCCCTAAAGAAGCCTCAAAGAAATCAATCAACTGTTCTATGAGCTATTGCCCACGTAGGCAACAAGGGAAGGGGAGAAGAGGCGGTTTATCATACTTTCGGACTTCCACTTTTCATTTGGTACTTAGTTGCCAATGAAGAGAATGAAGCACAAAATAAAAGAAAGCAAAACCCAGCAAAAGTGAACACATAGGCTTTATAAAATACAAATGGGGATATAAGGGAGGAAGAAAAGAGTTAATTCCAATTTTTTTTTATAAGGCAAAGGGGAGAAGAACTACATCATACCTATGAAATTCAGGTCTTGTTTTGCAAACTCAGCCCAGAAATTGCTGTCTGCACATCTCCTGAGATGCATACACCTTCCCTGCACCCCCATGACAGACACGAGGATGATGTAAATGTTCAGCAACCTGACTACAGATTATCTTTCCACGTGCATTAGATTGAGGAGATGCTCAAAAGCCAACTCAGGAACAGGCTATCTGTAATCCAACAAACTCAGCACTTAACTTTCACTTCTTCCTTTCCAGTGTTCAGAAAGGATTCCGTTCTGCGCCCAGGAAGACTGGTGTGGGTCCGTATCCTCTATATACCCAGAACTCTTCTGACAGCTCTGTTCCCACAGTGGCTAAAGTACACGTGAAATCACGAATGGTGAAGAACATTAGTGTTAAGTGGAGCCTGCGACAGTAAGAAAGTTCGTGAACACCAAAACAGTGGCAAACAACACAAGTTCACTTAAAGAGATTCATATCAAACAAGATGGAGCAAGGCACAAGCTTATGGCAGCTGCTGACACTACTTCAGTTTAATATATTTAATCAGTTGGTCTTAACAAGCAATTAGATACCAACAAACTGAACTCCTTGGATTTCTAGTTTTGTAGCCTTTCAGATTTCCAAAGCCTGAGCTTTTCTTCTACAGTTCCACATTTCCAATTTTGCCTTTCCTAATAATATGGTATGATGTGTCTTTTTATTAATTCAAGTCGACTCTCTCTGCAATGAATATAACACTTGTCAGACAGTACTGAATTGTGTCATGGATCTGTGTGCTCATATAACAAAGAACCGCTGTGCTTCTGAGTTCTCAGAAATACAGTGGTGAAATAAAATTCTGGGGGGAAAAACTTCAAATGCTCCAACAATACTTACTATACTACATGGTCTAGCCATTATTTAACCTTATATTCCTGACTTAGAGTTGGTTTTTGGAAGCCCTGTATAGATGGGATAGCATAACATTAAAAAAGTATGGAATTTCACAGGAAAATCTGAGGTGAGGCCTATAAATGAAAAATACAATTGGTATGGATCTGGTATTATGGGAATGAATGGCTTTTGAGTACAAAGAAAGAAATGGATTTTGAGTTACCTCCTTTTTAGCCCATGTTTTGATAAAGTTTTAATTATAACAACCCCCACCCTGTTCCAGACACACACACTCACAAGAAAGAATGATATAATTCAAGACAAGATTTGCCATATGCGGAGCTAACAAATATTATAGAAACAATGTGAAGATGGGCAGGTAAAACAGAAGAATCTTAAATGATTTTGAGAAGTAGCAAAGTTTAAACTCTGTATCAAAGTGGACTTTAGTAATATGGTTTAAAAAAAAAAACCCAGCAACAAAAAATCCTCCAAAATTTTAGTATTTTTCCCCACTCTAAAAATATAAAAACACACTTTCAAATATTGACTAAATTATCATTCATTTACTGAAGCACAAGGGTAATAAAGATCTACAATCACCCTAGTTTCAAAAAAAAAGTCTTCAGATGATTCTGTGATTCTCAGATAATAGTATTTTCTACTCTAAAATAGAGAGATAAGTGCTATTTAGAAAACACTAAATTGGGAGAAAACACACTAGGGCTAAAGAAGGTTATCTTTAGTTTCTATTGCCAGTCTTTTCCATTTTGCTATATAAAAATATTTTCATAAAATAAAATATAGTTTTATACATAATTCCATATATTCTCACTTGATACCCACTGAATAAAAAAAAGGTGACCTTTCCCATTGTCCGATTCAGTGGAGTGTTTTAAGTGCTGAAAAATAGGTAAATACCCTTTTTATGTACGTAGGTGTTTTCAAGCAAAATAGAAAGTACAATAAATACTGGGAAGAAAGCTTTTCTCCTAAGAATCAAAGAAACACAACAATCTAGGTATAAGTCTGCATAGCTCAAAAAATTCAAGTACAGTATTTCCCCTTTAGAAGGAGTAAAATTGCCATATAGTTTTGGATACTTTCTTTCTTTCCTGGGCCATTCCCTATAATCTGTTAGTTTGGCCATTACAAAAGAAAACTTTGATTTTTCAACTAAAGAAAAGTACTGTTTCTGACTTTAGAAAAAATTCAAAGCCCACCATATTAAAATAAACCTAAATCAAGTTATTCCTATCCACATTCTCTTTATTCCTTTAAGGTATTATGGTGAACTTCAAATAAAAATGTTCAATTTCTCAAAGGCCCTATTTTAAAATATACTTCTAATATGCAACTCTATAATATAAATGAAAAACCACCCAATGGGTATGATTAAGAGAAAGTGTCTGTGATCTATCATGCCAAAAAGCAACTTAAACAAACTGTAAACTGTAATTCTTAGTAAGAAAGTCATGATAAGAGACACCAGTATTTAAAAAAATGACATAAATGCAGAAATACTTATTTGTAACACAAGGGATATCTATGGCAGGGAGTGATAAAGGTGTACAGAGATTTGGAGAATACTGGAATTCATAAGTAAAATAATTAACGCTAACTCGGTTTGAAATATTTTCCTGAAAGATGAAAAATAAGGTGTTAAATATTTGGAAAATCTTTTGGCCTTGTTATTTAGCTTTACAACAAAAATTTAAAAATTCTGTAGCACCTCACTATTCTTCAGAAAAAAATATACTAGTTATAAACTTTTTCCAGAAAAGAAAGGATTATTCAAAACCCCCAAAGTAGATCTGCACACCTGAGGTCAGTTCTCTACAGCTCCATGATTCGATGACTTCATTACTATACTCTTTGATGCTAACTTGGAGCCACATTCAAATAACATCTATCAACAAGAAGCTACAAATGGCTAACCAACCAGCAGCCTGCAAAGATGGCGGCTCCCATGGTAGCTCTTTCCTTATTTCATGGTGTCAACATTTAGCCAGAAACTGAGAACAGAATTGCAAAACAGATTTTTTTCCCCCCATTTGAATATCTTCCAAGTAGAAAAGTCACCCATTGTTTTTTGTAGATGGTTGGCATACAGGTGAATATAATTTGGTAATAAATAACTACACACTGCCCAAAGACATTTCAGAAAAGACAGATGAAAAAATACAGACTGGCCCTGAGCAAACTAGAACTCCTAAGAGTGCAAACAACTCAGCAGCGATCCTGGTTTCACCCTGGCTTTTGCAAAAGCAGCAGAGGCCCAGTTAACAAGCTCTCTGAACGGGTGATGAGGTACAGGTGTGCGTGCTACAGCCAATATGTCAGGGTTTTAAGATTCTTCTCCACCCACTGCATGTTCAGCTGAATGACTTCCAAAGCCTCCTGGACACAGCGAAGTCGAAAGGTGGCCTCTGACTGATTTTCAAAGAATGCCTGGACCTGTAAGTTGCACACAGAAGTATTTCAAAAGAAGGAAAGAAAGGCATACCGCAGCTTTGAATATCCTTTTCAAATCAGCTTTAACTTAGTGATGGTCGTGCTGATGTGAAGCTGTTTTAAAAAGGAATTCCCCTTACTCCCACAAGGATGAAGTTTCCAAATTTCAAGTGGTGTGGCGGGTGGGGGAGGGTGGGGAGAGTGGAAAGGCCAAGTAACAATAAATAAGGCAGAGTTTAACCTTAGGCCTGGGGCCTAATTTTACCCTCTGAATGGAACTCTTCAAAAACAGTCTAATCGCCAATTAAAAATAAACTTGGCATATGTTGATCTTAATTCAAAAAATCATCTGTATCAGATGGGAGACAATGGAATACTGTTGAGAATGGAAGCAGAACTTTTCCTCCTCGCTGTATATACACCTTCTAGAAATAATCCCAGTGCAGGATCTTTAGCATTGATGAAGGCAGACAGAGAAGGGACAGGGCTTTGCAGGAGAAACCACCATCTGACTAAAACTGAGCACTCTGAGGTTTGGCAAAGGGATGGCCTAATCTCCCCAAAAAGCATTTGATACAACCAACCTCAGATAAATGTGCCTTTGTTGAAAACAGGTGAGTTGATCCAGCAACGATACTTTGTATGGTATAGGACCCCAGATGGAACCTGAAGAAACACAAAGGTAAGGGCAAAAGGCAAAAAAGAATGAGTCAGCTGCTGGTAAGCCTAATTCCTGAGTGCAAAGGGCATGCTTATTGTAACTCCACATGCCCGAGGCAGAGTGGAGTCCTGCTCCTGGGAACGGGGGACTTGGTGCATCGGGAGTCACCCCACACACACCTCTCCCAGTAGGCTAGATCCAGAGAAATTAACAGCCCATGTTTGCCTCAAAAACAGCATCAGACACCCAGAAGGTGTCATTACTGATTTAAAAGGGAAAAATGAGCGACTTGTGCTGTTGAGCTGGGTCTGAGTTTGTAAACGATCCCTTGGTAATGAGGAGGTGTTTTCAACACAGTAAATTTAACAGCTATTCTGAAATAGTCCGTGGCCAAGCCAAGGGAGTTGGCTTCCCTAGTGGCTTTGATGGTAAAGCGTCTGCCTGCAGTGCGGGAGACCTGGGTTCGATCCCTGGGTTGGGAAGATCCCCTGGAGAAGGAAATGGCAACCCGCTCCAGTACTCTTGCCTGGAAAACTCCATGGACTGAGGAGCCTGGTAGGCTGCAGCCCATGGGGTCGCAAAGAGTCCCACACAACTGAGCGACTTCACTCACTCAAGCTAAGTGAGCTGGTGCCGAGCAAGGTTGGGCTTGGTTAGTACTATTACTTAAACAAAACACCACTGTTAAATTGACTCGCATTAAGGACTGTTGTTTACAAATGTGACTATTTCTGTGTTCCTTAAACTATCACTGAAGCATTTTTCCTCTCACAGCAAAGCGTGACTCTTCTGAACCAATACAACCCTGGGAACTGCTTTCAGATGCAAGGCTTGCGGATACTGAAAATTAGTAACTGTCTGAGAAACTTACTTCTGTACAAGCTTACTCCAGTTCTCTTTGACAAAATCCCATGCCAGTAAGTGTCCGGGAAAATGCTGGGCCACCGTTCTAATGATAAATGACAGCTTCTGTGTTCGGATGAGATCTCCATTGAGGCTCTTTTTCATTAACCTGGAGAGCAGAGCAGATTGAGCTTCCAAAATAATTATTCATGATGAAGTGATGACTGAATTTAAATTAATACCGGTCTCCTAATTAAAGCTCTGTGGCAATCCAAGAGATACAAGTTTTGGTTCCGTCTAAGCTTCGTTAACAGTGAAAACTAGTCATGTTTCTAAATGAAGGAAAAACCAATGAGACAAACATATAAATACACTGTTACATAGTAATAAATTGTTCTTGACGCAATAAGGACATTTAGGGGGAAAAGGACATTTAGGATATAATTTCCAGTAGAATTTATTATAATTCTGAAAACTGGTACTGTTTTTTTCTGTTAAAAACTTTGAGTAGGGAGGTATCTCATTACTCTTAAACTGGGCTGTCATATAAAAATGAAGATACTTTTCAGAATGCACTCAATAAATTGATACTGATGTGTACTAGATAATGTTCTAAATTACTGAATAACTGTTTGAAATAGGTCATTACTATCTATCCTCATTTTATAGTTTAAGAAGCTGAGGTTATATAATTACCCCAGGGACACAGCTATTGCTAATAAATATAAAAGTTAGGCATTTGAACATAAGCATTTACTATGTGATAATAACTGCTTATATGAGAACACACATACCCCTAAAAGAATGCAGCAATATTTTTAACAGGAAAAAACCCCAACTGCTCATCAAGACATGATGGGTTGAATAAACTATGATAGAGCCATATTATGGAGTAATACACAACTATATAAAAAAAATGGAGTAGGCTTTGCGGCAAATCTCAAGGACCGATCATTCACTAAAACGAATGTCACAAAACACCGGGCACAGAATAAAGCGGCAAGTACACAGACCAGGACTGACAGTGTTAACAGAGGAGAGGATAAGAACAGAGAAGAAGGATCAAACAAGAGGTTGTTGTTTTATGTGTTACTCCATTTCTTAGGTACTGTTTAAAGACTTTAGGGTGGAAATTTATCACCATATTCCTGGTCTAAAACAAAATTATTACTGATTTAAAAACAAACCTTTCTCTGTTTGTTTGGGTCAGAGCCTGGCTACTACTTTCAAGTAAATGACCATTTACAGAGCATCCTTTGGAAAGTGGGTCTGGGCAGCTGCTGAAGACATCTCGGGGACACTATGATTTCTCTGAGCAAAACTGTACAAGTGAAGCAACAAGACCCCAGCGCCTCCATCCACCCCTTTCCGGGCACTGACTTTCAAGACGCTTCCTGTATCTCTTGGCAACTCAGAGCGCCTTTCCCCGGTTCTTCCTGAGGGGAGACCTACTCACTGCCCTTCTTTCCTCTCATGAGCCTTCCATTTCCAGGTCGTCATCAGCTGAGTAATTAAAGAGTCTGGCAGATTCACATAAAGGTGTAACCTGTAAGCTTTTACGTAGTACCTTTTCCTCAAGTGTCTGCATTTTCAAAGAGACGGCTGGGACAGAAGCATGCCTTTGCCCAGAAAGAAAGAAGCTAGGTGTGGAATTAAAGACAACATGCCAAGGGAAGGAAGACATTTTTAAGAAGAAAGCAGGGCTGTGACTCTCGGCATCTCCAGTTCCTTTTGGGCATAGCACTGTCACCTGTGGGGACAGGTCTGGTCCCTGAGATGAACGCATGCATGTGGGGTCTCCTCACCACCATGCCCGGGTCAGGCCTGGCCTGCGAGCAAAGGGAGGAAAAGGGGGATCCCTCCACCCCCGAGGGTCTCCTCACCACCCTGCCGAGGTCAGGCCTGGCCTGCGAGCAAAGGGAGGAAAAGGGGGATCCCCCCACCCCCGAGGGTCTCCTCACCACCCTGCCCAGGTCAGGCCTGGCCTATGAGTGAAGGGAGGAAAAGGGGGATCCCCTCCACCCCCAAGGGTCTCCTCACCACCCTGCCGAGGTCAGGCCTGGCCTGCGAGCAAAGGGAGGAAAAGGGGGATCCCCCCACCCCCGAGGGTCTCCTCACCACCCTGCCCAGGTCAGGCCTGGCCTATGAGCGAAGGGAGGAAAAGGGGGATCCCCCCTCCCAAGGGGCTCTGTGCTCTTATGCTTTTGGTTTCCATAGATCATGTTTCTTTGGTGGCTTCATACCAGTAAAGCTTCCGTACATCCTCTGAGCTGGCAAGAGCTTCGAGTATTTTATTCTTCTCTGCTTCAGAGCCTAGAGAGACGTATTTGCTTAAGAGGAATGACCAGCCTCCCTCAGTTTTTGCTCCAGCCTTGAACACGGTCGTCATGACATCCGTAGGCAGGCTGTAAGACAGGTGGTCCAACATGAGAACAACCAGAAAAAACACTGAACACAAAGGCAAGGAACTGCCTGGGGGCAGGGCTTTGGGGGACTGAGCAGGTAATACTAAAGAGTCTTCACTGTATAATTAATTGTCTGGAAAATGATTAATCCTGCGGCTGCTCCTTTCCTAGTGATGCGACTAAAAAGCATATGAATTCAATACAGTAATTATTTACTGTTCACCCACAAAGAACCAGGCAGACAACTGGCTGGACGCTGTGAGCAGGGAAAAAGAATGAGACACAGTCGCTACCTGCTGGGAGGCTCACGGGCTATCATCAAGTTCAGAATGACAAATACAGACATCGTAACACAGCGTGACAAGTCCCGTGGTAGAAATCCATCAGCAAATGTAGCAGGAGGGGCGAGAACAGGGGTAGGAGCACAGTTTACTGTCTTAAGATCTCAGAGGGCTTCAACAAGTTACCCCAAGACCCTACACCCCAAGTCTCCACCTGGTGTTTGAATCTCTTCTCATATAATCAGTAAGAAACTTGGCAAAAACCAATAATCATAAAACACATTGCTACTAACTGCTAATGCCACCCACTATGTTTTATTCCTAAATTAAGAGAGACCTATTTGATGCCTCAAGATATTAGAAGGATGGCTATCAAAAGCCCAGAGAATAAGTGTTGTCAGGGATGTGGAGAACCTGGAACTCTTGTACACTGCTGGTAGGAATGGAAAGCAGTGAAGCCCCCCTGGAAAACATTATGGGGATTCTTGTAAAATTAGATATGGAACATCCTCCTCCCTTTGCTCACATGACCCAGCAATACCACTTCTGGATATGAAAGAAATGAAGCAGGTCTCAAAGAGGTATTTGTACACCTATGTTCATAGCAGCATTATTCACAGGAGCCAGAAGGTGGAAGCAATAAATGTCTATCAGTGGATGAAGAGATAAAATGTGGTATATACATCCAGTGGGTTACTCAGCCTTAAAGGATATTCTGACGTATGCTACAACATGGATGAATCTGGAGGACATTATTAGGTTGTCTGTGACCAACCTGGACAACATATTAAAAGCCAGAGACATTACTTTGCCTACAAAGGTCTGTCTAGTCAAAGCTATGGTTTTTCCAGTAGTCATGTATGAATGTGAGTGTTGGACTATAAAGAAAGCTGAGTGCTGAAGAACTGATGCTTTTGAACTGCCGTGTTGGAGAAGACTCTTGAGAGTCCCTTGGATTGCAAGGAGATCCGACCAGTCCATCCTAAAGGAAATCAGTCCTGAATATTCATTGGAAGGACTGATGCTGAAGCTGAAACTCCAATAGTTTGGCCACCTGATATGAAGAACTGACTCCTTGGAAAAGACCCTGATGCTGGGAAAGATTGAAGGCAGGAGGAGAAGGAGATGACAGAGGATGAGATGGTTGGATGGCATCACTGACTCGATGGACATGAGTTTAAGCAAGCTCCAGGAGTTGGTGATGGACAGGGAGGCCTGGCGTGCTGTAGTCCGTGGGGTCGCAAAGAGTCGGACATGACTGAGCGACTGAATTGAAAGCCAGGCACAAAAAGACACTGTCTGTATGATTTCACTTATATGAGGTACTTAGAGCAGTAAGACTCCTACTGAATCCCTTGGCTGCCAAGGGCTGGGGTGAGGAGAAAATGGGGAGCAGCTGTCTTGTTCAGTTTTGCAAGGTGGAAAAGTTCTGACGATTCATTGCACAACCATGTGGATATACTTACACTGCTGAACTGCACACTTAAAAATTAAGATACTAAAGTCTATATGGACTTGATCACAATTAAAACAACAGTCTGGTTTGAGAATCAGGTGCATAGAGTTCGCCTACATTAACGCTCGGCTTTATGACCTTATGATTCAGGACATAAAGATCCTGGTTTCACTACCTGCTGTGGGGCCCACGAGAGCGAGAGAGAAGCTCACATCACCTCTGAGTGCCATTGGACGCCATCCAGTCATTGAAGAGCTTCAAGGCAGCAGCGCTGCAGTTCTCCAGGCTGTGGGTGCAAGCGAAGTCCAGCAAGACCGACCGGAGCGCTCGAGTAGACGGGGTGCCCTCGTCAGTCCAAGTCTGCTGTTGGATTTGGCTTTGAAGCAATTTAAATACCTTGTTCTAGAGAGACAGAATGGATTATAGCAGAGTGATAACAATGAGGGCAACCAGGAAAATCAGGACAAGATCTTTGCTTCCTACACTTACCCAAAGGTAAAAAAAAAAGTGGGGGACATAGATATTACTCATGTAAAGAACAATTGACATATGAAGCTCACATGTGGTTGGGATGAAACCATTCAATATCACTGAGGCTATAAATAAGGTTGCTATAGCCAAGGGGGACTTAATGACATAGGACAGAAAGAATGACTTTGTGCAGCAGGGAACCTTTCTTCCGTGTATACTCAGCTAGAAGTTGCTTTCCTGCCAAGAAGTATCATCGATAACCACTGCTGGAAGAAAGCTGAAACTTCCTGACCTGGTGACGTTAGCATCCATAAATCCATTAAGAAATGACACAAAAATATACTTCTTTCTGAATCTGTAGGTGCTTAAATGTTTCTGTATCCATTTTTAAAGGAATATTTAAAGTATCATCTAGCTTGATGCTCTAACAAGTTAATCTAATCAAATTAAGAAAATGATGCCTACAGGGAAGAAAGGTTGTTTATAGTTATTTTTCCTCCTTCCCCAACTTTTTATTTAAAAATTTTCAAGACTACAGAAAAGCCACAAGAATAGCAAAATGAATAGCCATATGTTAGATTCACTGTTTTGTTAATACCCTTACATTTGTGTATAACACAAATATACACACACTGGTTTTTCTGGTTTTAGTTCAACCATATGAAAGCAAGTTACAGATATCATGAGATTCTATTTATAAATAATTTAGCATGCAAGTCTCAGAAATAAGGACATTCTCCTATATAACCACAATACCTTATCACACTTAAGAAAATTACCAGTTATTCAGTAAAATCATCTACAATTAAAGTCCATTGTTATAATTACCTCTGAATGAGATCTCATTCTTAAATAAGTATTTATGGTATTAAGAATCCGCCTGCCAGTGCAGAGACATGGATTCTACCCTTGGGTCAGGAAGATCCCCTGAAGAAGGACATGGCAACCCTCTCCAATATTCTTGGCTGGGAAATCGAATGGACAGAGGAACCTGGCGGGCTACAGTCCATGGAGTCGAAAAAAAGTTAGACACGACTTAGCTACTAAAACAACAACAATGGTTTTAAGAAATCAACAGATCTCTCATTTCTTTTTCATCTCTTCCCATGACAAAAGCATGCAAGCTGTTCATAATATACGGAACTATTTCCATACTCCAAGCTGTGCTGGAGGGAAGGAAAAGAGGGCAAAGGGAACTTTAAAAATCATGTAAAATATGCAATTGTGAATGTCACTGAAAGGAACCAAAATTCTAACATAAAAATGCTTATAGGTATTATGTTTTAGATCACTTTCATGGCAACAAACGAGGAGGATCAAAATGAAACCAGTTTACAGACATCCCCTCCCGCAGTGTTCCTGGCACAAGAGGGCTTTCTGGCACTGGTCCTGGACCTGTGCCATGACCAGTCTTATCTCAAGCACCACAGACGACCGTGTCCAGAGCCTCTGAACCGCCCTCCCAAACTAGTTCAAATTCTTCACAGCGTAATGTTCTAGAGTGCCTCTGTCAGTACTTAAAAGGATCCTAATCGGAGAGTTTTAAACTGCTGAGGCCGTTTTTCTCAGCAGACCTTTCTCTGAGGTCTGAGTAAGTCTCTCTCTTGTGGAGCTGACTAGGAGGATGGTTTCGAAAAATGCCTCTGTATAAAAAGGAGGATGCGAAGTTTGTGGTAAGAGGTCAACTCCCTTCTGTTTGCTTGCTTCGAAGGCAATGAAACAGCGAACAGACGCCTTGCGGAACGTGCGCAGGCTTGCAGTCACGGGAGGGTGTGAAGTGGTGCGAGAGGCTCCTTGCCGCGCTGACCGCCGGCGCCCCTGCGGGGTGCCCGTGACCGCCGCACACGCCGTCTTCCGCAGGCCTGGCCTTCTCGGTGGCATCACGCTGCTGCTGCTGCTAAGTCGCGTCAGTCGTGTCCGACTCCGTGCGACCCCATAGACGGCAGCCCACCAGGCTCCGCCGTCCCTGGGATTCTCCAGGGAAGAACACTGGAGCGGGTTGCCATTGCCTTCTCCAATGCATGAAAGTGAGGAGTGAAAGTGAAGTCGCTCAGTCGTGTCGGACTCCTCGCGACCCCATGGACTGCAGCCCACCAGGCTCCTTCGCCCATGGGATTTTCCAGGCGAGAGGACTGGAGTGGGGTGCCACTGCCTTTTCCTAGCATCATGATGGCATCATGACAAATGAGAGTGACAAGCTACTCATAACTGTCAAACAGAAACAAAGGAAGAATGAGAGACAAGAAAGGAACCTCCCATACTTGCAAAACCATTAACAGCAGCAACAAAAACTCAGTGGAGAAAAATGGCAACCACCCTTGAGAGTTTATACTAAAACAAAGAAAGCAGGGGGAAAATGGCACTTCAAAATACTGGAAGCGAGGGAAACCTCAAGCGAAGCTGTAGCCAATTCTGGGTGTTTACTCCTTTGCAGTTATGGGGTGTAACTTTCTTACTTACAGCCCCTTCCCCAGAGTCAAGGGGAAGTCCCCAAATTGTTGATTTTTAAATATATTTCAGGGGAATTCCCTGGTGATCCAGTGGCTTGGACTCAACACTTTCACTGCCAGACCCCAGATTTGAGCCCCGATTGGGGAAGTAAGGTCCAGCAAGCTATGCAGTGCAGCCAAGAAAAAAAAAAAAATGATAACATAAAAGACTTTATTTTAAAAATAATAGTTGTTTTTAGAAAATTTCAATTATAAAATATTTTTGTAAGTAATTGAGGTTATATTTTTAATGTTAATAGGCCATAGCAAGTACTTCCATAAGCAAGGGCTTATCTTTCCCTTTTATAAGTAAAATTCAACCTGTTTTTCCATTATTCTACATTAATTTTTTTGAAATCTAAACCCAATAAGTATCAGAATTCAATCCACTGATTTCATACAGTGAAGATGGTAGGGAGAGGGAATAAATTGATGAGTCATACAATGTACGTCCATGCAGTAAAATGCAACAACAATGACACAAGATGACTTTAAAAATAAAACAGGGCAAGATGCTGGCACTTATGTTATTTATTACATTTTGATTTACTGCTTTAATTTTACACTGATGTTCCCAGGGAGTTCTTTCTTGGGTCAGCTGAGCTTCTTAAAAGTGAAGTGTCAACTTTTATTACAAAAGGTTTATCCCACCAGTTCCTCATATGTAAAAGAATGACAGAGTTATAAGTGATGAAACAGGAATATGGCTGAGATCAGACTTTAGTATCAGATGGGAACAATTTGACACAATTAAAATATGCCTCCAGACTCTACCCATCACATCTTAAAGCAGACATCACAAAATGGGATATATAGGTAATATGTGTTATATGGGTCTGTGTAGCCTAAATAACAAAATGACCAATAAATGCACACAACGCTCTCATGACGCTAACTTAAATTAATTAGACATCAGTCTTAATCACAAATACAACTTGATGATTGGATCCAAGGTCTCAGAAGGTTCTGCCATTCCAATCTCATCTACAGTGGGTCACATTTCCTATTTTGAGCATTTTGATCCTACTTGAATGCCCTAAGATCAGAACAAGAATTTTAAAGAGAGAGTTTCTTGTTCCTGAATTAAAGCCATCAAGACTTTTAACTTTTAACTGTCATAACATTTAACTGTCATGCCAGTCAAGTGCATGAAGACGTACAATGGTAAAGGTCACTAAGCCTCCTGTTTCGATTCTCTAACCACCAGTCCCATGGACTGGTACGTTCTGCCATGTCCTAAGTAAACACATACCTGCCCAGCAAACTGGAAATCATCACTGGAGATGAAGACGCAGAGTTAGTTGAGTGTCACATCAGGAAGATATTCAAAAGATCTAACTGCTGGAATTGAGTTCAGCACCTGTGCTTTCAGCACACAGCCAGCCTGAATTAACTACCCAATGCCTCCTGACACCAGGCCCTCAACACACTAATGCAGAGAGGCAGGCAGAAGAGTGACTTATGCCATCATGAAGTGTAGCAAGCCTTCAGACTGTTTTAATTTAAAATATCGGTGTAAAAAAGGGGAAAATGTAGCATGAGGCAGCTTTGATTCTTCCAATAAAAGGGTATCCTCTGATAGATGACAAGCTAGAACACATGAAAATACGGCCTCATAACACAGAGGAGGGTCTGGCGTGAAAGCGATCTCGGTCTGAGTCTTCAGCTTCATCATTCACGAGGTAAGTGACTTTGGAGAAGTCATTCAGTCTCCTCATCTGTGTTAATGAGGGCAGAAATACCTATCTGCTGCTGTGTGCGGGTTAAACGAGGTTATCGGCATAAGCACTAAGCAGGGTATGCAGGGTACAGTGAGCGCTCAAGTGTCCTTGTTCTTGTATGTCCCACTCACTCATTCATCCCACATTTACTGAGTGTCACTACAGGCCAGGTCACATTCCAGGTGCTGGCTTTTATTAAGGTTGGTAGTTGAAAGCCTTATGAAATAGAAGAATGACAAAAATCTTGGTAATCAGAAGATACCTCAGAAATCATCTAACCGAAGCGTCTCACTTATGGGGTGGCTCCTTGCAGGTCAGATCAGAAACTTGTAAGGAAGGGGCTTTTCAAGCTCTGTATGGCCCCCTGCCCTGCACTCCCTCCCCGTCACTGAGAATCTCAGGGGATGCACAGCAGGACAGCAGAAAAGAGGATTTTTTTTTTTTTCAGGTGCAATCTAGCCCCTTCTTTTTACCAGTGAGGATGCCAAAATTCTAAAAGACTTATTCTAATTTCTGGCCCATCACCTTCTCTTTCCTGAAAGCTGCCTTTTGCCTGCTCTTTGGAAACCCTGACTGGTTGGCAAAGCAAACCTTGTTGTCTGAATGTGATCCAGAGAAGTCAAAGAACTCATCACTCCTTCTCAAGCTTTTAAATACACAGTCAAAATTTAATACCAAAAGTGTCTAAAATAACAACTGTTAAGACCAGGCAATTGGTTTTAAAAAAGGTAAAACAGTCTCCAAAACCAGTAGTGTTTTGCAAAGAAACATATTAACCAGCATCACCATCCTTAATAAGATAGGTATCAGTGAGGACCCCCCCAAACCGAATATTCCCAGTACATAGTTGTCATTTTATAATGACCACCAGGAAATTAATGGAGAATCCCACTTTGCAAAAGGGCCTATTCCAAGCATTTATTATATGAAAACAAACTAAGAGTTGAATAGAGAAATTTTTCTTTTCATGTGATCTCATTCTGACAGCAGTGTCAGAAGTCGATATACTTTGATATTCAGAAAAGAATACGTCATGCTAGCCCTTTACCAGCTCCTCATGGTAAGAAATGACATGTTGATTCAAAGTTAAAATTTCAGCACCAGGAAAGTGATGAAAATGGAATATAACTGCTTTTTCAGTCTGTGACTGCTGAACGGAACATGAATAACATCAGTAAAGGCAAGCAACAAAGAGAACTTGGCAAAAAGGCAGACTTACCACCAGTCTTGAGGCCAGATCCACGTGCCCGAGTTTGTCAAGGAGGTTATAGATGAGTTCTGTCTGGAACAGGGCTTCAGAGATGGGTGCAGTGTAGGTCTCATTTCTAAGATAATCAATCAGATCGAAAGCTCTCTGAAGAGACACCTTGCCTAGGCTAGTGGGTAAAAGAACAAAAAGGTAAATATGCCAGAAAAGTAAATATGCCAAAAAAGTATGCATGCTGAGAGAGAAACTATGGCTAGATGGGGGAGCGGGAATCCTGAAGACCTAAAATTTAAGCTTTGAGTGGTAGGTATTCTATGGCTCCAGAGTCTTCAGTGAAGTGAAAGGCGCTCAGTCGTGTCTGACTCTTTGCAACCCCATGGACTGTAGTCCGCCAGGCTCCTCTGTCCATGGAATCATCCAGGCAAGAATATTGGAGTGGGTAGCTGTTCCCTCCTCCAGGGGATCTTTCCAACCCAAGGATCAAACCCAGGTCTCCCGCATTGCAAGCAGATTCTTTAACCATCTGAGCCACCAGAGAAGCCGGATATTCTGTAAAGTTAGATTAAATATCTTTGATTAAGTTCACGTGTGCAACTCAAGGTTAAAGATGCCTTTCAGGGGAAAGATGAACAACAGCTCAGTTCTTTGTTCTAAAAGTCACCTGTAAATTGCTACTGATTCAGGAAAAGTATCATAACATTTTAGATGCGAAATGATGAAGCGTGCCAATTTTACTTATCATTAGTTACTTACATTGATCAACTGTCAGAAAGAGGATTTGAATCAGAAAGTAATTTGTTATTTGTATGGGAATCTTGTCAAACTTGGGAAGGCGAGGGCCACTGTGAATTTATAGTGCACACCTTTAAAAAATTAACCACTTGACAAATCACAACATTGATGGCTGAGATGGCGTGAGGTCACCATGTAACAGGAAGGTCAAGAGCTGTCAGAAGGAACGCATTTGGTGCTTGGGCTTCCTTGTTCCTTGGGCTTCCCTGGTGGCTCAGAGGGTAAAGCGTCTGCCCACAGTGTGGGGGACCCAGGTTCGATCCCTGGGTTGGGAAGGTCCCCTGGAGAAGGGAAAGGCTACCCACTCCAGTATTCTGGCCTGGAGAATCCCATGGACAGAGAAGTCTGGTGGGCTACAGTCCATGGAGTGGCAAAGAGTCGGACACGACCACCCGAGTGACTTCACTTTCTTTTCTTTGTGTGTCTAGACCCACTGACGACCTAGGCCAGTGATCTTCCTCTTCAGAGGACACTGGTACATGAGGTCACTGCCATTCTGGGCTCTGGGCTTGTGTAGCTTGGGGGGCAGCTGGGGAGGTGAGTGGTATGCCAGCTCTCGAGACATGTCTCACACCAATAATATGAACACTAAGCTTTATGCTGAAATCACCAGCTTCTTGAAAAGAATTCTCTCGTGAGTAAAGCAAACCCTGAACTTCTGTATCCATTTATTCAGCAAATTTATGTGTCGTGCTTGTCAGTATCTACAGTCTTGAAACATGATTTAAATCTTATTATATAACTGTTCAATATGCTTGTGTTGATGTTTCTAGATAGGCAAGGGATATGTCTTCTATCTTCTCAGTTCTCCGAAATGAATTATACCTACCAGGCAATACATGCTAGTTCTTTTCAATTGCTTTTCTTAAATGTCCTTTTCCTCAAGAACACTTACTTCAAAAAAAAAAATGAAACAAAATGAGACCCAAGCCAAGCATACGCTACCCTGCAAGTTCAAAGATGTTGTTGATGAGGTTGGCTCGATCTTTGTCGCTCAGCACATAAGGATTTGTTTTCAGCTGTTTGATCAGCGCTTCCCAGTTGTCATCTGCATAATGGACAATGTAATAGCCAGTCATGTTTGTATTGACCTTGATCCACTGCACTTCTTCTGTGAGATTGATGACACCTAATACAGACCAAAAAATGAGAGAGGGAGAGGTTAGGCAAATAAAAGTATTAAATGAATACTGTGTTTCGAAGTTAATAAGGTATTATTTTTATATTTAAAAATATTATATTATTTTATATATAATAATATATTATTTTATATTTAAAAATACTTATATTATTTCTACTGAGAAACTAAATGTCTGCCTCCCAGAGCAGGCATGTTCGTGTTACCAAAGATCACCACCCATTCACTTGACAAGTCTTCATTTAGTGGTAGACAAGGTACATGTGCCTGCTCTCCTGGATCTTACAGCCCAACGTGACCAGGCTAGTAGGGTGTCATACAAACGCTGTTGATGGCATTCTGTAGGAGAACAGGGTAGAAACGCTTCACCCCCGAGGGAAGGTTAGAAGAGATTTCTTGGGAGAAATGACATCACCGTTGAGACTTCAGGATGTATAGGTATTGTGAGCCAGGGAAAGAGGGGCTCGTAAGTGTTCAAGGCCCGGAGAGAAAGTGTGCATGGCATCCATGCACTGAACTGGCTCCCAAGTTCACGCCGGGAGTGTGTGCAGGGTGTGGCGCAGGGCAGACAGTAAAGAAGCGACCTACTGGCATATAAAACGTGTTCCCTCTCGGCCTTTTGTCTTCGGTTATGTTAACGGCCTAAGAACGAGCCACTTTAAAAAGTCACATAATTCAAAGATAGCAAAATAAACATTAGGGAAGGATGGATGTCTCATTAGGCACAAATAAGAAATAATTGAGTTAAAATAATAGAAAGCTGTTAATGTACTTTGTAACCCCTACCATTACATTTTAATGCCGACAGAATTGTTAGAAATTTATATGGAATGACTTCAATTAATGCACGATTAATAAGAAGCTAAAAAATGCAACCTTAAAAATATTACTACAAAAGTTGACTGCAACCTTTAAAATTACTAACCAGGAAACATCCTTTAAAGTTTGCAATGAAGATATGAATTTATTTTTTTAAATTAAAAAAATTTTTTTTGAAGATGTGAATTTAAAACAATAGTTAAGGGTATGCTTCTAAGCATCTTAAGGTTTAATATTTATTAGACTATAAACCCGTGAGCATTACTGTGTTTACTACTCATCTCTCAGTGCCTAGAACAATGTTCCTAGCAGGTACTCAAGAGATACCTGGTGCATTAATGAATGAATGAACAAAACTATTATGTTCCGGTAGGTGGTTTCAAACAAATCTAAATAAGGTTTGCAGCTTGATAATGTAAGTTTTCTTCCCCACTTGAAAGTGGGGAATACAGTTTTTAACTCAAAAGAGAAAAGGGGAGTAGAGATAAGAAAAGTCATCTAAACTCAAACAATAAAAGCATCATAGGTATATTTCCTACCAAGATTTTTCCTATACACATTTTAACTGAATTAATATTTAATATACTGGATCTATGTACATTATTTTATACATTATATTATGCTGCTTTTTCACATATCAGATTCCATTTCCTGCCATTTTCCCACTGCCTTCATATGCAGGATTCAAAATCTTAAGGATATTTTATTTGGGCACATACCACAGTTTAACCCATCTTCTATTTGGAAATACTTAGGCTGTTTTCAAATTTTTACTATCATAATAATTATATATGAGGGTTTTTACACATAAAATGCTTTGGAAACACATTTAAACCTTTTAGTACCTGAAATCTAGGACTGATCAACTTCAAAAGCATGAATTATTTAAAGTTATCAGATTTTCTTAATACCTTAGTTACTCTAATTCTGAGACTGTCAAAGATTTTTAAGATGTAAAGATTTATGTTCTGATCATGTCTTGACATATCAGATAATCACTTTTTCATTAAAAACAATTTATACTAATTTGTTTTATGGCTGATATAGCAACAGTTGGACTAGATTAATCACATTAATCGGGTTTATTCCTTTTCTAAAACAGAAAACAGTTCTAAGGAATATTTGCATTGGTAAGAGTAGCTGCTCCAAGTGGATATATTTTTAACAAACCTATGACTAATGAAATTAACTTTATCAGTAGCTAATGCAAAAATATCAACACTCTCTAGGTCACCAAACAATTTCCTACAGGGCTTTTATCAAGAAAGGACCTTGGGAAAAAGAACCGAAGAGCTTCAAATCTCCCTTTCCCAAAACAGGAGGCAAGGAATGATAAGCATGGCAATTTTCCCATTGGATGGAAATAGGAAAATATTGAAATAAAGAGTCTCTTGGATGATAAGCAACTCGCTATCTTGTAAACCTAGCCAAGTCCAGATGGCAGAGAGGAGGAACACAGCTGGGAGTGTACTTGAAATTCTTACTGTCATTTTGATGACAGAATATGAAGCAGTGGAGCCAACAGCATAGAGAGGAGAGTTATCACTAAAGAATCAAAATATTAGTCTCTTTCAGGTCTTCTGAATGATCCACAATAGAGGACCTTAAAGCCACAGGTATCAAAAAAAACCCATATCTATATCTTTGTGTTTCCCCCCAGATTTGATTGAACTGTTAATCTGATTTGAAAGTTTGTACATACATTTTTCTAGTTTAATCAACTATGTGTATCTGCTTTATGTCCTTTGTATTAATCAATTGTGCTTTTTATATTAAAAAAAATAAAAAAAAATAAATAAAAATAAAAAATAAAAAAGCTAAAGGTTTGAAAAAAAAAAAAAAAACAAACCCAGCTTTGCACACAAGGGAGGTAACTACATCTTGCAGCTCAAATGTGGATGAAGCTACTCTCATATGTTTTTAATTTATTATAATCATTAACAGATTAACAGTTCAATTTTCACAGTCCATTGAGTAGTAAAAAAAAAGTGACTCTGATGTTAAGTGGCAGAAGCCCAGATTAAGTAATCTAATAGTGATAAAAAAAAAAAAACACTTGTCAATGACTTATGAAAATCAACTACTGTTTCATAAAGAAACATTAAGGCACAGAAACAAAAAAAATATGTTTTTACTACAAAGCTGCAAAATTCCCTGTATGATACACACAGTTGCACTACATCCCCTCCTGTTCAAAAGCATTCCTTTCTCTCCCATACCCCTTTCTTCCCCTTTGTTCCATCGGGGGGGAAAAGGCACATGATAAATACCCTATCCTATCTACATGCCCTTCCTCCCTTTTTCCAACTGCCTTTCATTTCAGTGCCATGTCCTTTGGTTTCAGAAAAATGTTTATGGCGCAGTGATGTCCTTCTAGAAACATGAATGCTCCAAGATTTAATATAAAATTTCATATAGATTTAATATAAAAATGTCCTCTAGTGAAAGAGGTTAGGTTTGAAAATAAAATGGAAGAGAGAGAGGTCAGGGTCGAGGAGAGGAAGGAAGAGAAGGAACAAGGAGACACTTTGGTGTAATTTCCTCAACAGGTAGTTTAGAAAAACAGTCCCGTTTCAGCCCTTCTTATGGACAAAAATTATTAACCATTCAAAATTCATGGACGTGGGAGAAAAGTGACCAAAATATTGACCACATATAACTTCTACATCTTACTGATCTAAGGGACTAACCCAGAAACCCTGGCATTAGAATGCATGGAAATAGACTACGGATTTAACAAACCACCAAGTGAACACATTGTACCAATGTCATAACAGCATAAAATAAGCCTCTGTTATTCACCGTCTGTGCTACATTTCTTTTGAGAAAAGAGAAGACTAAAATTCGGTGAAACCGAAATTGGCTCTTCACAGGAGCATCAGGAACCAAGACGACTCAGCTGTTCTCAGGGTCAAACACCATTCCTAAGGACAGACATCTGCGGTGTGGACTTTCAAAACCTGAACTGCCAGGAATTAAAACTGCAGCAGCGGTACGGTAAATAGCACGGCTGAGCGGAGGAAGTGGCAGGCACTGCTTTCGTCATAGATTGCCTCAGTTCCCCCTCTAGATTAAACCGGCCACATTAGAGTGCACGTCACAAATCCTCCTTTACTAAGAATATTTTCAAATGAAGAGAAACAGAAGTTGCCATTTCACCAAGCTTTGAATGCTCTGCGCCTAGAGCTCTTTACAGTGACATTTGAAATTGAGTCACTCCATTATAAACTAAAATGCATTTATTCAGTAAGTTTTTATGTGCCTACAGGGTGCCAGGACTGCAAAAGTGACTTGTGGAACTAAGATCTCCACTTTCAATGGGGGGATACGTCTCCTGTGGGGACAGATATAAGGAAGCGGCTCAGTCGTAAAGAATCTGCCTGCCAATGCAGGAGACGAGAGTTCCATCCCTGAGTCAGGAAGATCCCCTGAAGAAGGAAATGGCAACCCATGCCAGGATTCTTGCCTCGGAAACCCCACGGACAGAAGAGCCTGGCGGGCTATAGTCCCTGGGGTCGAGGAAGAGTCAGACGTGACTTAGCAACTAAACAACTAGTGTATATTAAAAGCAGAAAATATCATTAAAACACATAAGGGAGGCATCTGACCTGTCTTGGGATGAGGGAGTGCCCCTGAGAACAAGCAGTGGATGCGCTGAGATCTGAAGAGTGAGTAGGAATTAAACCAGGGAGTCAAGAGGCAAGAGTGTTCTCCCAAGACAGAAAACAGCATGTGCAAAGGCCCAGAGACAAGAGGCAGCACGGCGTGCTTGAGCTGCTGAAACAATTTTTGTGCAGTGGAAGGAGAGAGTGCTTAGAAGAAAAGGTCACAGCAGGAAAATATGGGCATGACTTTGGGGTGTGACTCTCAGAAAGAGTTTAAAAAGTTGACTTACGAACAGAGCCAAAAGAGTAAAAGGCTAATAAAAGCAGATTTCTTATTGTCTGGTTATTTCTGACACCACCAAAAATTAATATGCTATTGAGAGGTTTGCAAAATTTCTGTATTGGTCCCTTTCAAAAATACAAGATGGGATTATTTGTTCCCTCTTAGGTCACAGACTCCTTGCAAGGCCCACTGAAAGTATGAGGTTTTGTTTTTAATCAGAGAAGGCAGCAATTTCCTGCACCTCCAGCTATGCCGTGTTAATCAAAGATATGAGGACATCATCAATTGTACTTAATGTTTTAAATAATTAAATGCCCCTGGTATGCTCATATATTTCAATTGGCCTTATAAGTTGTTACACACAAAAGAAGGGCAACTTGGAATATGCATTAAACCACAAAAGATAACACAGTCATCGTTTTTGAGAAGCGTTCTTATGAAAAAGTTCATATAATGGGAAAGCATTTAAAAACTCAGATTTTATTGAGGTATTATTTAAATAGATACAAATGGTAAATCAAGTATCCAACAGTAATTAAAGATTAAGTCAATTAGTGAACGTTAAGATATTAATACAAAAATCACACGTACACAGCATCAACCCAAATAAAAAACTATTTAAAAAAAATTACTAGAAAGATAGACATCAGCGTAGTTATAAGAGAGTAATGAAATTTGTTTTCCATCTTCTGGATTTTACGTAATGTGGATATGTTATGCTTTAAAATTATTTTTTATTAGTAACATTAATAATAATAACCAACACTTCTAAAGCACATAACATGTGCCAGGCATTATTCTAGGTGCTTCATATAAATGAACTAAATCCTAACATGAACTGTATGAACTAAATCATAACACTACAACTTTAGTACAATTACTCTCTCCACTCTATAGCTTAGGGAAAGAGACTCAGAGACTCTCTTAAAATTGTATGATTGGGCCAAGCAATCTGGCTCCAAATTCATATCGTCACTAAGCTATACTTCCCTCCCAATGATAGAGGGCTGAACACCAGATCCAAATTCAAACAAGAAATTTTCCCTTTCCATGAATCTCAACTATCACTAATGAGTCCTGCAGAATGCAAGAGCCTCATGTTTTCAGGATGTAAATTAAGACGCTACATGGCGTGGCACTTGGTGGTATTTTAACAGATGGTCAGAAACTACATTTCAGCTTCTTCTTACAGACCCCTTGTGAGTCTGCATATACAATCTGTACATTTTATTATCACCCTCCACAATCATACTTTCTAGTGCTATTTTCTCATTATCAAAAAATGTATACTATGTCTACAGGACATCTTGTAGTAACTATTTACTACAACTCTGCATCATGAATCAACCTTTTAGGGTGCTGATAAAAAAGTAGTGGGCCCAGCCCAACCCACAGAGAGTGGACCGCAGAGTATCCTTTGGAAATTCATCTTCTACTTGTTACTTTGTAACATAAAATGGTTACTTGAATACAAAAACACAGCATTTGCTATTTTCTAGGGCAACTGCTAGCATATTCAAGGCAGTTTTTCATACCTTATTTCGCATGCTTAAGAAAGACCAGTTTTATGTATGATATTGCGTACAGAATCGATTTCCCTTTAGTCACACTTTCTGTAGGTGTCTCATAGAACCAGTCATCTCCTTTCTGCTGCCTGGTTAAGATTTTTAGAAAATATGCTGATTCTAACTTATCAGAAAAGTGTTAAAAGAGTCAAACCTGATTTCTTGTCCAGTAAAGATACTGATCGATGCTTGGAGTAATTTTTTCCATCAGTGACGTAGGATAGTGGAATATGCCACAGAGAGCTGTAATAAAAAGAAAACACTGGAAGATTATTAACTCTTTCCAATAGTTCAGTCAGTTACACATACTTTGTTGAGTGGTTTCTTTTTTGGCAGGAAAGTGAGATTTTTCAAGTTATTTCGAGAAAGGTATAACTTTGTTAGGTTTTCTAAGAATTTATGATTACAAAACATTTAAAAACACTCTAACCTGAGGATGCAAAAGAGATTTGTTGCTGCTGGTGAGTCACCAGGTTGTGTCTGACTCTGTGACCCCATGGACGGCAGCACACCAGGCTTCCCTGTCCTTCACTGTCTCCTGGAGTTTGCTCATGTCCACTGAGTTAGTGATGCTGTCTAACCATCTCATCCTCTGTTGCTCCCTGCTCCTTTTGCTTTCAGTCTTCCCCAGCATCAGGGTCTTTTCCAATGAGTTGGCTCTTTGCATTAGATGGCCAAAGTACTGGAGCTTCGACTTCAGTATTAGTCCTTCCAATGAATATTCAGGACTGATTTCCTTTAGGATGGACTGGTTGGATCTCTTTGCTGTCCAAGGGACTCTCAAGAGTCTTTTCCAACACCACAGTTCAAAAGCATCGATTTTTTTTTGGTGCTCAGCCTTCTTTATGGTCCAACTCTCACATCTGTACATGAGTACTGGAAAACCAAAGCTTTGACTACATGGACCTTGGTCAGCAAAGTAAATGTGTTTGCTTTTTAATATGCTTGGGGTCGCATAAAATCGGACACGACTGAAGCAACTTAGCAGCAGCAGCAACAGCAGCATTGTCATAGCTTTCCTCCCCAAGGAGCAAGTGTTTTTATTTTTTAATTTCATGGCTACAGTCCCCATCCACAGTGATTTTGGAGCCCAAGAAAATAAAATCTGTCACTGCTTCCATGTTTTCCCCATCTATTTGCCATGAAGTGATGGGAGCAGATGCCATGATCTTAATGTTTTGAATACTGAATTTTAAGCCGGCTTTTTCACTCTCCTCTTTCACCTTTATCAAGAGGCTCTTTAGTTCGTCTCCAATCTCTGCCATTAGAATGGTGTCATCTGCATATATAAAGTTGTTGATATTTCCACCACTAATCTTGATTTCAGCCTGGGATTCATTTAGCCTGGCATTTCAGACAACATGTTCTGTATGTAAGTTAAATAAACAAGGTGACAATATATAGCATTGTTGTACTCTTTCCCAATTTTGAACCAGTCAGTTTTTCCATGTAAGGTTTTAACTGTTGGTTCTTGACCTGCATACAGGTTTCTCAGGAGACAGGAAAGGTGGTCTGGTATTCCCATCTCTTAAGAATTTTCACTGTGATTCACACAGTCAAAGGCTTTCAAGTAGTCAATGACGCAGAAGTAGACATTTTTCTGGAATTTCCTTTTCTTCTCTATGATCCAAAGAATATTGGCAATTTGATCTCTGGTTCTTCTGCGTTTTCTAAACGCAGCTCGTACATCTGGAAGCTCTCGGTTCGTGCACTGCTGAAGCCTCGCTTGAAGGATTTTGAGCACCACCTTACTAGCATGTGAAGTGAATGCAGCTGTTCAGTAGTCTGCACATTCTTTGGCCCCGCCCTTTTTTGGGATTAAAGAGATAGCAGGAGAGGCAGTGGGTTCTCACCTTGCATCTGAAGGCTGAATTTCAGGCTTAACATTTAAAGAGAATCTTTCCTGTTGTACCAGAATTTGCTTTCCTTTTCTCTGAACAGTCACTAAAGGAAATCCTTTCTGCAGGGTCCAGGTTCTCATCATTTTCTTTACATCTAGTGTTTTGTTTGTGAACTAGAGAAAGAAGAATAGATTATTTTTCTCAGAGATAAAGAGTCTAAAAAGTTTATAGTATCTTCCCTCTTTCTCTACCACAATGCACCAATGCGGAGTTGAATTTACATTTCTACTCTAAGTAAATGAGAAATTGCTAAAAAGAAAGTAACCTGAACTAGAAATAAGTGAAAACTAAAGAGAGAGAGAGAGAGGCAGCATATGTTGAAAAAGGCAGCACAGATGCTATAAACCAACTACAGGTACATTAAAATCCCTAAGAAGGGATAAGCACTCTTTTAGGTTACAATACTACTGTTTAGAAGGTTTTCCTAAGGATTCAGCGGCAAGAAATCAGAAACACCACTTTCATTCCTGTTAGTCTGCTAGATTCAGGTTCTCTTTATTCCCCAGACCCTCTGCTTTTACAAAATGGGGTGAAAGTGAAAGTCGCTCAGTCGTGTCCGACTCTTTGCAACCCCATGGACTGTACAGTCCATGGACTTCTCCAGGCCAGAATACTGGAGTGGGTAGCTGTTTCCTTCTCCAGGGGAATCTTCCCAACTCAGGGATCGAACCCAGGTCTCCTGCATTGCAGGCAGATTCTTTACCATCTGAGCCACCAGGGAAGCCCATTACAAATGGTAAAGCTCATCTTTTTAAGGGCTCATCCTGTGGGAGGGCCTTAGAATGGGAGCAGCAGCCGCTGCAGAGGAGTGGAATATAAACAGGTCGGCTGCCCAGACTTTAGGTCTCTCCAGAAAACAGCGGTGAACATTCTTCCTAGACACATAGTCCTTTCCCCACAAAATACATGAATTGATCTATAAAATCTAGAATCCAGTGTCAGGGGTTCAAGGCCCTCTAAAGCTTACTGTCCCTAAGACATCTGGTATCAATGATTAAGAAGCAATTTTTGAAGCAGGTGAGTTAAATTTATGATTCAAATTATTTTTCTAGATTACATATGGATTTGAATTGCAAGCAACTCAAATCATCAAGTACTTAAAATGGTACAATCATTTGGTCATATCACACCACTGTGACTGGCCTTACCTCAGTTGCCATACACCTACTTATTTAAAGCCAGAAAGGATGAGGCAAATCTTTCTAAATGCATTGTGATACTAACCTTACATGTTCAATGGCTCTGATCTGTTTCTTTCTGGACAAGGGGTTGGGAAGAAAACAAAACTGACCCAAAGCAAGGCACTTCTGGGTCTTTGAAACAGAACTGAAATGAAGAGGCCAGTGCATAATTTGATGCTGATGCTGAAACATGTGAGGATATTAGGGGCTAGGTCAGGACAGGAAAGCATCATGATGCAAAAGCTGAAGTCAGTGAGGAAGGCAGAAATATATTCTAACTGGCAGGAGATAATACATTGAGTACAGAGTAAATAATGTGGCTTTCAGTTGAAATGCTACTACATGATAAAAAGAAAAACAATCATTTAGAAGCAACTCTTAGGTGATAAGGCATCCCTGATGGCTCAGAGGTTAAAGCGTCTGCCTGGAATGCAGGAGACCCAGGTTCGATACCTGGGTCGGGAAGATCCCCTGGAGAAGGAAATGGCAACCCACTCCAAGTACTCTTGCCTTGAGAATCCCATAGAGGAAGGAGCCTGGTAGGCTACAGTCCATGGGGTTGCAAAGAGTCGGACACGATTGAGCGACTTCACTTTCACTTTCACTTAGGTGATAAGGACTGATCCTTCTTCTCAAAGAGAACTGAGAGAGTAGGGAAGATATGTCTTCTGGGAAAAGGGTTAACAACTAGAAGGTATCAAATTTCAGATAAAGCAAGGAAGCAGAGAGAACATACGGAAAAGCTTCAGAGCAGGGGTTCTTCACCCAGAATCCAGAAAACTTTGAAACTGTGTGTGACATCTTGCATCTCTGTGGATTTTGGGGGGAATATGTCTATAACTTTCATCAAATGTTCAGATATGTCTGTGATCTTCCAAAACATGAAAAAGCATTGATCTAGATGAGGGTAACAAATTCAAAGGCTTACGAAGGCTACGCGGTCAGCCTGTGTGCGTGTGAGCAAGCTGAGCTCAGGCCCTGTTACAAAGCATACCTTCTAACTAATGACACTGCTTGTTAGAATCTGCAGGCACAACCAAATCCAAGCAGCAAAATGATCTGAGGGCAGAACTCAGCTATGGTCGCCGGACTGTGACACGTCATCTGTAACACTTCAGTGGTGTATGGCCACCAAAGACAGGAGGAGTCACAAGGCAAAGTATAGAGCAAAAAAATTCATGAATGGAAGGCAGAAAAACGGCAAAAACATTAGAAAAGAGAACTTTCCTACAAGGTAGGAATAGAGATTAAGATATAAACTAAAGGTGCTTATATAAGGCCTCATGCCATTTTTTTTTTTTTATTTTGGGCAATTAAGCCTAGTACTTCCATTTCATGACTTTTAATTCTGTGCTTTTATCCATAAACGTTTATACACTAAGTTCCATTCCTCTTTCTCTTAAAAACTGTCCTTGGTACCATAGCTTATTTACATACCTGACAAAAAGATACAAGAATCCCTCTCTCCTTACTTCAAGAGCTAAATAAAATACCCAGGTCACTTACCTCATTAAAACTATCCCACAGGTCATCGCTGTGAGTGGATGTATAGCTATGATTATGCAGGTAAAGAATAATGGCATGTTGAAATATATCTTCACTAAGGTAAGTTTTCAGCATCAACAGTAGGGAAGCTCCCTATTCCAAAAAAGAAAAAAAAAAAGGAAACGTGAAAAACGGAGGAAAATAATAGAATACAATAAGACTATAGAAATAAGAACCTAAAATTCAAAATACAATCATTCTAAGCAAATACTTTAATAACCCAGTTATAATTTGCTGTTATTTTGTTTCATGTAACCAGTTGTGGACTATGGCCAGTTGTCTTAAAAATTATTTTAAAGAATTTTAGAAAGAACTAATTCTTTAAAAATTATTTTAAAGAAGTTGAAAAATAAAAATGCCTATGTGCACTAATTCTGTGGGCCATTTTGTGTAGTCTATCAATTACTCAATGTTTCAGTGTTAATGTTAAAAAGTTAAGTGTTTATAGATATAATTTTAACTTTAAAAATTGCCAAATTTTCTGTGGCATCCCCACCCCTACCTCCTGTGCTTGAAGTCCCAGCTGACTTCATGGGCACATTGCTGAACTCTTTGCTAGAGAGTACATTAATTTCCAGTTTTAAGGTGTTAAGTTCCTGAAGTATCCAAGATCTCTCTTCTCCTTCCAGAGTCACTTCAAATATGTTCGGAACATATGAATGTGTATTTAGGTAGGTGCTGCTGCTAAGTCATTTCAGTCGTGTCCAACTCTGTGCAATCCCAGAGACGGCAGCTCACCAGGCTCCCCTGTCCCTGGGATTCTCCAGGCAAGAGTACTGAAGTGGGATGCCTCTGTAAGCACTGGCATTGTAAGCCACTGTAAGTACTGGAGTGGGTTGCCATTTCCTTTTCCAATGCATGAAGGTGAAAAGAGAAAGTGAAGTCGCTAGTCGTGTCTGACTCTTAGCAACCCCATGGACTGTAGCCTACCAGGCTCCTCCATCCATGGGGTTTTCCAGGCAAGAGTACGGGAGTGGGGTGCCACTGTAAGCACACACTAATAATTCAGAGTCAGATGTGGAACTATTAAGGCCCCACCATATTATGATGCATGTCACCATCCCCAGTTTTAAAGCAGCAACCACCTCCTCCACATTCAAAAGCAACTTATATCACACCTCCTGCATCTGCTATAGAGATGTATTTATTTCCTCTTCTAGACTGTAAGCTAATTTAGGGAAAAACTGAAGCTAGGAGCTCAACTCCTATGACTAAAATAATGCCTACTACATAGAAGGCACTCAAATGCAAAAAAATTCTGAATGACTGAATTTCTGATAAAAAATGTAGCAATGTTAAGTCATCAAGATTACAAGATACAGATAGCTGAACTTAAATCTTATTACTCTCTTGTTTTTGTATCCCACTTCAGTGGTACTTATTCTATAAATTTAAATAGTCATTCTGGTTCCCAATAGTCCCCCTCTCTTCTGCGTCACTAACTTTTCCTCTCTACTGTAACACTGCAACAGTCCATTTGGGAAAAAAAAAAAACCACCACCCAGCAGTTCTCATTTTAAACAGAAGATGTGCTTCCTTTCCTTAACCTCACGCCTCCTCCAGTTATCACCGCATTTCTTGTTCCTCCTTTGGGAAGCCAGTTCTTCAAAAGAGCTGTCTGCATTTGCCGTGTTCATTTGTTCTCTTTCCACTTCCTCTGGAGCCATCTTCCAGCCATCATCACCCACTGGCAGTGGTTTTATGAAGGCCACTGGTGAGCCTTACGGTGTCAAACCAATGTCAATTCTCAGGCTCACCCACGAGTAGCATTTGATATGACCGATCACTCCCTCCTCCGTGAAAGTCATCCTTTTCTCGGCTTTGCCACGTCACTCCTGATTCCTCCCCTGTGCACTGGGCATCCCTCTCTCTCTTGTGCTGCAGCCTCCTTGTCTTCTCAAGGACTAACTTTTAGTGTCCCTGGCATTTAATCTTCAGACTTCTTTTCTTCTCTAAAGTCACTTTCTTGTTGATCTTTCAACCACAGGGGTTTTACATGACCCCCAAATTTATATATCTAACCAGACTGCTTCAATTCCAGACTCATATCCAATTACACACCTACTATTTCCACTTATGTGCCTTACACTTACTCAAAAATTGACCTTTTTTTTCCTTCTTGTCCTAAATATACTCTTCCAATAATCTTTTCATTTCAACAAATAAAAACTCCATTTTTCCAGCTGTTCAAGCAAAAATTTTGAACTCATCCTCGACTCCTCTCTTAACTCGATATCTAATCCACTAGCAAATTCTACTGGACTAAACTTCCCAATATATTTCAAAACCAAACATGGCTTATCACGTTCACTACTATCACCTTTGTCCAGGTCACCATTTCCTTGCTGCTGGTCTATTACAACAACCTCCTAACTAGTCACCTTGATTCCATGTGATGTTGAAGGCTGACTTATTGCAAAAATAAATAAATAAATCATATTATGGTACTCCTCTCTTCAGATGGCTTTCATCCCACTGTGTGTAAAATCAAGGTCCTTATCAAATCTAATCAGATGATCTACAATGATCTGGCCCCTTATAATCCTTCTCACTTCCTCTACTACTTTCCCTTGCATTTATTCCTCTCCAGACACCCTGGCTCCTTGCTGGTGCTTAAACACGCTGCCAACCAATCTTCATCTCAAGTTGTGTGGGTCCCCAAAACAAGTCCCAGATATGGTAGAAGGACTCACAGGACCAGGACTAAGTATACAGTCCTATTCACTACCATGATTTATATTACTGTGAAAGGACATGAAGCTAAATCAGCTAAGGGAAAAGTCTCATGGGGTGAACAAGTACAAGCTTCCAAAGTTCTCTGCAGGATGAGCTTAATTCTCCAAGCGACCAGTTGTGACAACACGTATGAAATCCTGGCTATTGGAGGAGTTCCTCGGAGACTCAGTACCCACGATTTTACTGGGGGCCAGTCATGCAAGTATCTTCTGCCTGCTGCTGCTGCTGCTAAGTCACTTCAGTTGTGTCCGACTCTGTGCGACCCCATAGGCAGCAGCCCACCAGGCTCCCCTGTCCCTGGGATTTTCCAGGCAAGAACACTGGAGTGGGTTGCCATTTCCTTCTCTCGTGCATGAAAGTGAAAAGTGAAACTGAAGTCGCTCAGTCGTGTCCAACTCTTCACGACCCCATGGACTGCAGCCTACCAGGCTCCTCCATCCATGGGGTTTTCCAGGCAAGAGTACTGGAGTGGGGTGCCATTGCCTTCTCCGATCTTCTGCCTAGCCAAGATCAAAATTCCAGACTCCCAGAAGGAAAGCAGATATTTACTATAAACTACACTGTTCGCACAAACAGTGATAGCACAGTGAGTCATTGTTATCAGGGAATGGTGAGAACTCTCCCCAAATCCAATTTGCCAGAAATTAGCCAAGGTCGAGCCTCACAATAATGCCTTTCTAAGGATAGCAGTCTCAGGCCTACTATGCTAACTGATGTCTGCACACAAGCCCTGTGCTCCGGTTATACCCTCTGCCTGGAACATCGTGCCCCTAGAAGTCCACATGGCTTGTTCCCTCACATCCTCCAGATGTTATTCAAATATCCCCTTATCAGTGGTCTTCCCTAGTCATCTTATACAAAGCAGCCTTCCCCTTGTCATTCTCATTTTCCTTACTGTGCTTCATTTCATATTCACACTAACCACCAAACACAGTATCTTTCTTTCATTTGTATTATGTATGTCCCTATCTCCGACCCCTGAAATGGAAGCTCTATGGTACAAGCGACATAGTCTGCCTTCTTTCCTGATCTATTCCGGTACCTAGGAAAACACCAGGTACGTGGTTGGTACTTGTATAATTTGATAAATGACTGAATTATCACAAGGCAACATGCATCAAAATTAGGCTTAAAGATTATGAAGATCAAATAGAATATGTCTGCCAAACGCATGACTTTCTGTCAAACACTGGCACTTCTTATACACCATTATCCAGTGAACTATTATCCAGTGTAAATTATCGAGTGAACTATTTTTCTCAATTCTGTGGATGGGACATTTGCCAGATTCCCAATTCTGAAATAAGTACTTACCATACTGATAGGCATAACGTATGTTATGGAAGCAACACGCTCAGAAGACACTGAATTCTAGGTTTGGAGGGTGGGGGTCAGAGAAGGAAAGAGCTCTATAACCAGAGATCCTGAAATAACTGTTCTGGGTAAGAAAAGAACTGCCAAGTTGTAAAATTTTCTTTATTGGTAGCTCCAGTATGGGCTTTAAAAATCACAACCCATAACAGTAGCTCTAATTGGAATATATTTCATATAGCTAACTGTACTCCTGATTTCCTCATTTAATAACAGTACTACCATTCTCCCTGCCAGTCAGGCTTGAACCTGGAAAACATTTCTGCCTCCTTCTTCACCTGCTTTGACCTGTCACTAAGTCCTTTAAGCATTTCCCTCTGCCCAGGGGTTTTTTCACACCCATCAGTTTCCCTCCACTCTCATTGCAGCTGCTGCTGCTAAGCCACTTCAGTCGTGTCCGACTCTGTGGGACCCCATAGACGGCAGCCCACCAGGCTCCGCCGTCCCTGGGATTCTCCAGGGCAAGAACACTGGAGTGGGTTGCCATTTCCTTCTCCATCCTCTACCACTCCTAATTTTAAACTTTTACCGTTTCATGCTTTGACTTCAGCAGCAATTTCCTGATTTTAGGTTTCTCTCCGTTTAAATCTATTTTGTAAACTGAAGCAAGTTAATTTTCCTAGTCACTTGAATCTCAAAGCAATTCCCCTATTTAAAAATCTTTTAAAGCTTCCCACTGATTATAGAAAAAGTCCAGATTCCTGATGGCATTCAGGACCTTCTACAGCTGAGCTCAGACCTACCTTTCTCATCTTCCCCTACCCGACATGTGGCTTCCACTGCAAACATCTACCCGCTAAACAAAAATTCCCTGCCCATTAGTATTACTGACTCTTTTTTGCAGACCTCATCGTGCCATTCATGCCCTATTTCTATTGTTCCCATTGCTCTTTACCTATATATTTTTCCCATTATTTAGTTTCCATGTTCTTCCAAGAAATTTCTCTCTGTGATCCCAGGCAAAAATACTCTGTACCCTTCCCTTAGCACACATTCTTTCTTACTGCTTCACAGGTACTCCCTACCTAAACTCTGTGTTTCTTGATGACATGAACTGTAACTCATATGCTTTGTATATCTTCTCTGTTCAGGATGGGAATTCAATTTATTGATCTTAATCTGGTAGCCAGACTAAGGAGGCAAGTAAGCTATAACATTCAGCCCTCCTTCCCTAACAAATGTGATACCCCCCTCCCCTATTCTCTGACTTACAATGATCCTAATCGGGTCTTTAAATTTCTGTTTTTGCTTTACTTCCATTCCTGGAGTCTATGTTTCTAATTCTACAATAGAGTCTTTGAATCGTAAAAATCTCCTTTTGTTTACCTGTTTTGGTAATTCTGAGTTTGGAACACACTTCAGTCCTGAATAACACAGCCAAAGGCTCAGAGCCTCCCCTGGACACATTCTACCTGTAGATCCGGACAGTGCTCCAACTTTAAAAGATCTATTACTATAAGATCTGGCTAACTAGCCAGAATACTAGTTAGAGAACTTAAGAGACAGAGACAGAAAGAAAAACCTAGATCAAGTTAAGATCAAGATTTAAGTAGAAGCAAACATCTTAAAAATGTAACAGGAAAATTGAAAATAATACTGTCTAATTTTTAAAATAATCTAAATCAGGCAGCTTGCTTACATATGAAATTAATTTGGAACCCACTTTTTGTGCATGGCAATACCTTAAAATAGGAAAGAGAATCAAACATTTCTTCAATCTGTTCTGAAGACTGAACAGATGATGATGATATTGGATGGGATGAATTCAACGAATCTTTTCTCATTGTTTTAAATCGAGCATCTAAGAAATCTTCATACTACAAAAAATGAAACAGAATAAAGAAACTGTGAACAGTATTAAAGACAGAGCCAAGTTTAGTAATTACTGATAGGAATTAGACTAATTACTGTTTAAGGTCATAAAAAAAATCAACTAGCTTCACTAAACTTTAGAAATAATCTGTTGATGATATAGGAAGAATGTGACATTTATGCATATTCCTTAAATTTGAAAATAAAGTTACAACTTCCACAAAAATCAGTGTTTCCTAAACAACAGCACAAGGATAAATTAAGAGTTTATTACTAAAGCGACCATATGCTAAATCCAGATGTTCAAATGATTATTTAAAAATGGCTAGTGAATATCTGTAAAATAAAATCTTAAATTAAAAAAAAGGAACTGGTCCTTAAGTTGATTTCTCATACATAATCCAGCTTTTCTATTGAGATAATATACATTTCCCTCGACTGAGGCTACACTTAAGTAAAACATAAGTCTTAAACAGAAAGGAGCCTGAGAGTTCAACAGACGAGTTCCTCTAGAATATATACTAAAAGCTTTTAAACATTCTGGGCACCACCAAGTGGTGAAACTGTATATCTCTTTGTTTAATTAAGAACCATACCCAGATTTACATTACTTTGCTTATTAATATTCTAGCTTAAACTGAGTTCATTTTACCATCTGAAATCTTTGAATAGGCCCTACACAAAAATTTCAAACTGAAAGCTCTGAGAGTACTCATCTTTTGAAGCACTTTTGGATCATACAATCAAGAAGCTTAATAGAAAGTCACAGAATTCTACAGAAGAAAGGGATCCTTATACTTTTCCACTTACTGCTTGAATTATTCAGCAATATCTGTCATATATGACCTGTGCTGCATGCTTAGTCGCTCAGTCGTGTCTGATTCATTGCAACCCCATGGACTGTAGCCCGCCAGGCTCCTCTGTCCATGGGGATTCTCCAGGCAAGAATTGTGGAGTGGGTTGTCATGCCCTCCTCCCATATAGGACCTAATATGTCCAAATCTCTCTAAGAAGAAACATCTCTGGAGAGTCTAAGAACACAGTAACAACATTATCATGCTCTCCGTAACAGAATGAGGTTCTACGTCTTTGAAATGGGCACAAAATATGGTTTGGACCTAAACAGAGCAAATTATTTGTCTCACTGTGTATCACTGTTGTAAGAATGATCACAGTGATAATAGACAGCATTGCCACAAAATGTCTTAATTTCTTCTCTATAAGGAGGATAAAAAGTTTTGTTTTGCAAATTTAAAAAATGCTTTTCAACTCTATTTAAATTCCTTAAAGCAGAAGGGCCACATCTGTTAAACACAGAATTTAGCAAAACATTTAAAATGTTCATTTTTATGACAAAGTATAAAGTAATTTCACATTATTTCTGCTTTCTGATATATATCAGTAACTAAAAGCACAATTTTCACTGTCAAATCTCAAGCGGTATAGAGATCAGTAACATGGGTCAGTTTTATTGTATTTTTCTAGGAATATTTTCATTGCTCCAAATGCATGGAAAACACATGTCCAGTATGATTGGACTATGTTTCTTCCTGGCATTCACAGTAGGCCTAACAAACAGTGTACTTACACTGGAGAGCTCTCCGAATATTTTTTCCAAAGAGAAATACTCCATGAATGTAGCAAAACCTTCATTTAGCCATACATCATTCCACCACTGCATTGTTACCAGATTACCAAACCACTGCGGGGAGAGAACAAACAACGAACCAACTTCACATTCCCAAGACTTTTCCTATAATTGAATTGTCAGATTAATCACCTATAACCAGATTACAACTACTTAAAAGTATACTTATTGTAGTTAAAACAAACTATATTCAACTTTGTCTTACAAATAAATTGTAATATAAATTTACTTTAAAAGTAAAACTGTATACATTGAATAAATTCACTTTTAAAGTAAAATTATAAATTTAACATTTTACCTTAAGTAAAACAAAGACAACTGGCTTATTTATCAGTTTAACATACATGCTGTATAGTAGGTAGACAAAAACTGTTTTTAGTCACCTCATTAAAATATGTCCTAGATAAATTCCTCTACTTTCTAGTATCAAGTTAGTAATATTATTTTCCATCATGTCTACAATCATCGTGACAACCCAAAATGAATGTCTGTACGAGGGATGTTCCTATAGTCAGACAGCCTGGACTGCATGTTTCTCCTCAGTTACCACATTGGGTATTTACATGATTCAAAACAGAATTCAAACAACATTCCCTAAGAAATTTGGCATGCATACAAATAAATAAAATCAGAAAGACTTTTAAATGGCTTTTTTCCATGAAGTAATAAGGAAAAAGATGAGACACCCCTAAAAACATGCATCTCAAAAATCCCTGAAATGAAGCGTGGTCAATAAAAAGCGTGCAGTTCAGTCACTGTGGCCAAGGGCTCGGCTCAAACCATCAGCAAAATGATAAGATTATTAGGTACTGAAACAAAGCTCTATGGAGAATCACAAAAGCATATTTTCTAAGATTAATATCTTAGAAACCTCTTTCAGAAGAAGATGACTTCTAAGTCGTAAAGTACAAAGGAAACACTCCTGCTATGGGGATGGCCGGCCCCAGGAATAACAGACCTAGAGGAGATCCCCTAAAAAACAGTTTGTCTACATGCATAACTATAAGAGTAAATAAGCACACGCTTCATAAGCCAGCCTGTCACGAAGTCCTCACGAGGCCCGGCGCGCTGGGACTGTGGCTGAGCTGGACGGCCAACCGGCCAGAGCGCGTCCCACTCTCGCCTACCTCCTCCCACCGTCGCGACACCCCAGACTACCCCACCCTGCTGAACACCGGATCGAGGGCACGAGAGGGACCAGGTACTGGGGAACAAAGAGTGAGGGTCACGCACCCATATACTTTTCCTTCCTTTTCTCTACATCATACAGAGGACCCTCCCACTCCCAAATTAAGAACCCAGTTTTTAGCGGGAGAAAAAACGGTAAACCTAGCCCTGACTACTACAGTCCAAGGAGAAGAGGCGTGCAACTCAAGGAAAACTTTCTTCCCCACCGAGTTACAAAATGTAAGAAAGATAAAGGGAGTCAAAATGCTTGACAAACTGTAGAATCATAGAACAACTGTTAGATAACATCTTTATCCAAAAATTTAAGTTTGTGTTTAAAAAAAAGAAAGCACCATTGTATTATGAAAGAAGGCAATACTCTAATATAAAGCTGAATTATTATCTAAAACTCCAGGACATGAAATAGACCAGAGATGTGAGATTTAACAGCCTTGGTTGATGATACCTGATGGGCCAGCTCGTGAGCGATGATTTTAGTAACCAGCTTTCTATCTGCCACTGAAGAAGTATTATCATCATACAGAAGTGTCTCTTCTCGGAAGGTGAGCAAACCCCAGTTTTCCATTGCTCCTGCTTCGAAGTCGGGAATAGCCACCAAGTCTGGATATAACAGGAAAGAAGTGGTCAACTCTCCTCCATCTACGGCACTCCCGGTTAAATCCAAGTATTTTACCCACTGGCCTATCAGCAAGGTCACTGTATCAGTAAGTTCATTTTACATATTCCTAGGGAAAGGAAATGTTCTAGCTCATACGCTCCTTACCTACCTGTCAGCTGAGAAGATCTGATCAACCACCTACACAGTCACTGTTGCTCTGTCCCTTAGCAAGAGAAGGGAGATCTAACTCCTTCATGGTGAAGAACTTTCCAGAACAAGGAGGACAGAGGGCAGGGCGAACGCTCTTCCAGCTAAAACCAGCACCCTGTTGAATGACACCGAAGTACTCTTGCTTTCCTGAGCTCTCATTACTCCTATTATTATTTGAATTAGGAATTTCTCAGGAAATTGGAATTAGTCCAACTCCAGGTTAAGCCCTAAGCAAATCCCTACTTACACAGCACCTTTGAAATAGTCTCATAAACTTCTAAATGCTTTAAGTAACACATTCAGATGTATCTATGGAATCTAAATAATCTTAACAAATACAAACAATTCTTAAAGCAAACAATTAACAGAGTTTCTTGGTTTCCCTTTGAAATAACTTTGGCAAAAGTTCTTTCTGAAAAAATTTGCAACCTAAATCTAGGTTATTATTGCTAATGAAATCGGAGGCACTGTTTGATTCTTACCCAATTTCTTTAGTGGGTATTGAATTTCAAAGTAGCTTTGATAAAAGTCAAGAAGCTTCACAGTTGTTTCCAAGGCATGGTGAACTTGACCAATCTTTTCTGGGACAGCATATATAGAAACCTGAAAGGAACAGGTATGATGTAAGGACAATAAAAATGGCATGATATCAAGTGAACACTGTCAAGATTTAGCATACGTGAGAACTACACAGAGGTATGAGAGATTTTTCAGGCCGGAAATTCTTGCTTATAGTTCTTTTAACCCCTAGAGGACTTAGCAAGTCATTTTCATGCATACAACAATGTTCAAAAAAACTTACTGATTCCTTTTTTTAAAAATTAACATCATACCCAAACTATTTTGTCTTATATAGCAATTATAAACATCTGCCTGTTTACTTCCTGTGATACTCTTCTCTTCCTCCCTATTTCCTNATAATTTCAGCCACAGCTGTCTTTATCTGGGGCCTTAGTTTATAGAACATATGCCTCAATTACAGAAACATGGAGGTAACGTGGCATAAAAAAGAAAGAAAAAAACAACAAAATTAAATGTACAAGCTGGGCAGTCAGACTTCCAGGTTCCAATCTCTGCTAGTTGTGTGAACTTGAGGAGGTTCGTTACCCTCAATCTCCTTATCTATAAAAGGGTGATAAAAGTAGCTCCCATCCCCACATTAAATGAACTATTACATATAGAACTTAGGACAGTGGCTGACAGAAAACAAGTGTTCGATAAAGAGTAGTTATTATCATTATTATCAAAATAAGAGTCCCATCAGAAGTGGCGTTTGTGTGAGCAGAGCGTTTGTGGCAAAAGTTACAGGAAGAATGAAGTGTTAGGACTGAAGTTAGCTCATTTAAAATATGTTTCTTTCTTAAGGTAATTAAGAAGAAATTTAATCCCACATTATGTGGCCTAATTTGTACTTCACCAGCCCAGCACTCAAACATCTGCACCCTTGGCACAGGGCTGTGACCACAGTTTATTGAGTTCCGTCACCACCTGCCAAAGGAACATGCCCACTTCCTGCATCATTCCCCCTCTAAAGCGTTAGTGCTCACGTGTGCACACACACACACAAGTCTGAAATAGTCTTTTTAAATCTAACTACCATGATAAATGACTGTACCAAGATCACCTGGAATCTGAGACTAGTCGTTATTGCTTCTGCCTGTTCTTTCTAGGCATACACATTTTATGCAGTCAATGCAATCATCTAGAAGATGCTGTCCTAACAGAAACACCACCCACATACTCCGGATTCCTCTTCAAACACCCTTCTGCCACACACACCATTTGGCTTTCCCATCTCTACGTGTGAAAGCACCTTTCATCAGAGGAAAAGTAAAGGGAGAAAAAAGGAAGTTCATATGAAACTGAAATCTGACTAAAGGATCCACTTTGTCCCATTTCTGGAATACAATGACTAGGGAAAGAAGGTAGATTGGTATTTTCTCTTTCCTTCTATTTCTCTTCCTTTACTTCCCTGGTGGCTCAGATGGTAAAGCGTCTGTCTACAATGCAGGAGACCTGGGTTCAATCCCTGGGTTGGGAAGATCCGCTGGAGAAGGAAATGGCACTCCACCCCAGTACTATTGCCTGGAAAATCCCATGGACTAGAGGAACCTGGTAGGCTACAGTCCATGAGGTCACAAAGAGTTGGACATGACTGAGTGACTTCATTTCACAAACAAAGAAAAAAATGTGCTATGAATCCTCACTAGAGATAAGTCATCAGGTCATTATAATTATTATCATGCTTGTTTTAAGAGCAATAGAAGTAGTAGAAATAAACCGAGAGAACAATCTGGTTCAGCAAAGGAGTTTTGGTAGAATGCGTGTGTGCTAAGTCGTGTCTGACTCTTTGTGACCCTGTGGACTATAACCCACCAGGCTCCTCTGTCCATAGGACTTCCCAGGCAAGAATACTGGAGAAGCTTGCTATTGCCTATTCCAGAGGATCTTCCTGACCCAAGGATCGAACCCACATCTCCTGCATTGGCAGGCAGATTCTTTACCATGGCGCCATCTAGGAATCCTCCACCCTTGGTAAATACTGATAAAGGCAAGTCAACCAGTGCTCTGGCTTTAAGACTTACATCTTTCTTTGGTGGGTTTTTTGGTTGTTGTTTTTACTTTTAAGACATTTATGCTTTTTGTGTGAGTATTCAGCTGTCTGTGTCTGCAAGATCAAACTTTCTCTGCAAGATCTCTTGCTAAGACCTAGGAGATTTATAAAAGACACTAAAAATATCCATAAAGTCTCATCAGCTCTCAGAGAAAAGGGTTAAGACTGAGGAATAACAGATTGTTAGGTTTCATTTACTCTGCTCCTTAATAAGCATAAACCAAGTAAAAGTAAAACCAGAACCAAACCTCACTCTCCCAAAAGAACAATAACACGGCCTGTAAGATTCACAAATATAGAAAATAGAGAATACTGGAATTTTCCAATACTAAGTTTCCTGAAAAATACCAGCTTTCCTAAACAGACAGCTGAATACACACACAAAAAGCATAAATGTCTTAAAAGTAAAAACAACAACCAAAAAACCCACCAGAATGAAGTCTATCCAGAAAAACTGGTTAGATGGGACTTGGGACTTTGGGAGAATGATATAAATTACGTATAATGTCCTTAGTTGCTGGAAGGCTACTTGAGGAAATGCTGTTAGTGGAGATTTGGAATGAAGTCACATTTCTGACTGAATAAGATAACTTCTCAGGGATAATACTGTTGAAAATACTGTTGAATGTTAAAGAGACATAGTGTCTACATCTGACTAACCACCAATGGATTCTGATTCTACAAATGGGACTGGTTTGTGGTAAAAAACAAAATCAGGCAATGGCAAAAACAAAACAAAAACCTCAAGGCAAACTCATAAACCTCAAGGCAGTGTATTTCAAAACTGGGCTAGAATTTTCTAGGTAATTCTGGCATTCCTGAAGGCAGACAGAGGGCTAAGGAGCACTGAGGAATGGAGAGAGCTGAGAAAACAATTGTTCCTCTCCCTACAGGTCTTTGACATTGTAGGCTTTAGCGCTGAACGGGACGCACTTTCGCAATTTCAGCTATTTGGTGGGACTGACGTTCGTCAATAAACCTCTACTGCCCTATTCCGGAATCCTGTGAAATAGGCCTGATGTCAAATATTCCAAAATAGAACATAGCCTAGAGACTGCAGCATTTTCCTGGGACAAAAATCCTTTATTAGACTCTCAGTCCGAATTTCTAATCACCACACCTACAGAAATGATCGATGTCATTTGGTGTAAGAGGAAGCACACTGTGGGAGACAGTAAATTCTACCATGTATTCGAGGAGAGTCCCCTCTGGCTCAGCAATAAAGAACCTGCCTGCGATGCAGGAGCTGCAGGTTTGATCCCTGGGTCAGAAAGATCCCCTTGAGGAGGAAAGGACTACCACTCCGGTATTTGTGCCTGGAAAATCCCATGGACAGAGGAGCCTAGCAGGCCACACAGTCCATGGGGTCGCGAAGAGTCAGACACGACTGAAATGCCTTGGCATGCACACACGCATTTGCTGTGTAACCTTAGGTCCGTCACTCCACCTCTCTGGGACACTGTCTCCTCATCAGCAATGTGAGGCTAATGCCTTCCCCTCATTTGGTTTATAAACTAAAAAGATGTTTATAAATAAAAGCTCAAGACAACTTCCAACACACAGTATAACTCTGCACATGCTAGATTCTTCCCCATTTCCTAATAAAAACTGAAAGTTAAGAAGACTATTGATTATTTGTATAGCATTAATTTCTTCAAACCACATTTACTTCTGGGTAGCATTAAAAATTATAAAGATTATTTGTATTTGCAGACAGACAGAAGAGTTTATAATATATTTGCATATAGAAAAAAGAGAGGGGTAATTCCTCTGTGCATTACTATCTGCCAGGAACTGGAGATTTTATAGGAATTAAAAATTTTTCATCCTTGCGAGGGCAGGCTACTATAGGCAATAAGGTATTAGAGTTGTAGAAGGTGAGGTTTAGAGAATTGCAAAGCAGTCTGCCCAAGGGCATACAGCTAGAAAGCTGTATAGAGAGATCTGAGCCCAGGCAGATGCCAGGTTCCATGGTTAACCAAGTTGCTTCCAAATACATGTAAATAAAAAGCAAAAAAGTCATCTAAACTACTCTCTCTCTCTCTCTTCCCAGTTGACCCTTGAACAATAATGGGATGAGGGGTAACAACCCTCCAGTTAGTTGAAAATCTGAGTATAACTTACAATCAGTCTTCTGCAGCTAAGGTTCAAACAACTGTGGGTTGTGTAGTACTATACTATTTACTACTGAAAACAACCCACATTAAGTGGACTTGCACAGCTCAAACCCATGTTGTTCAAGATTCAACTGCTGTAGACAATATATACATACACACATACATATATATGTGTATATAGGTATATGGGGCTTCCCAGGTGGTGCTAGTGGTAAAGAACCCACCTGCCAATGCAGGAGACATAAGAGGTGCGGGTTCGATCCCCTAGGTCGGGAAGATCCCCTGGAGGAGGGCATGGCTGTGATGAGAAGACTTCAGATGAACTTTTAGCAACTTTCAAACATGTAATACAGGTATGGTTAACTGCAGCCACCACCCTGTGCCTTAGATCCGCAGCACTTGTTCATCTTGTAACTGGGCATTTGAGCCTCTGAGCAGCATTTCCCCATCTCTCCAGCCCCCAGGCCTTGGCAACCACCAGTCTGCTGCTGCCATGAGTTCAGTTTTGGATTCCACAAGTAAATGAGGCTATACAGTCTTTATCTCTGTCTGACTTTGCATAATGCCCTCAAGGTCCATCCATGTTGCCCCAAAGGGCAAAATTTCCTTCTTTCTCATGACTGAACAACATTCCATCATATATATTATAAATATATGTTCATCTTTATCCATCCACACACAGACACTTAGATTATTATTGTGAATAATAGTATTATTGTTAGTAATGCTGCAACAAACCAGGAAGTACAGACATCTCTTTAAGATCCTGTTTTGATATATATCCCATGGATTGCTGTATCATCTGGTGGCACTGTTTTATAATTTTTAGAGGAACCCTCACATATTGTTTTCCTTAGTGGCTGCACCAGTTTACATTCCCAGCAACAGTGCACAAGGATTCCGTTTCCTCTGCATCCTTATCAACACTTGTTACTTGTCATCTGGGTTTTATTATTATTTTTTTATTTTAATTGGAGGCTAATTACTTTACAATATTGTGGTGGTTTTTGCCATGCATTGACCTGAATCAGCCATGGGTGTACACGTGTTCCCCATCCTGAACCCCCCTCCCACCTCCCTCCCCATCCCATCCCTCAGGGTCATCCCAGTGCACCAGCCCTGAGCACCCTGCCTCATGCATTGAACCTGGACTGACGATCTATTTCACCCATGATAATATACATGTTTCAATGCTATTCTCTCAAATAACCCCACCTCGCCTTCTCCCACAGAGCCCAAAAGACTGTTCTTTACATCTGTGTCTCTTTTGCTGTCTCACATAGGGTCATCATTACCATCTTTATAAATTCCATATATATGCATTCATATACTGTATTGGTATTTTTCTTTCTGACTTATTTCACTCTGTATAATAGGCTCCAGTTTCATCCACCTCATTAGAACTGACTCAAAAGCGTTCTTTTTAATAGCCAACTAATATTCCATTGTGTATATGTACCACAGCTTTCTTATCCATTCACCTGCCAATGGACATCTAAGGTGCTTCCATGTCCTGGCTATTATAAACAGTGCTGTGATGAACATTGGGGTACACGTGTCTCTTTCAATTCTGGTTTCCTCGGTGTATATGCCCAGCAGTGGGATTGCTGGGTCATAAGGCAGTTCTGTTTCCAGTTTTTTAAGGAATCTCCACACTGTTCTCCATAGTGGCTGTACTAGTTTGCATTCCCACCAACAGTGTAAGAGGGTTCCCTTTTCTCCACACCCTCTCCAGCATTTACTGTTTGTGGACTTTTTGATAGCAGCCATTCTGACTGGCGTGACATGGTACCTCACTGTGGTGTTGATTTTCATTTCTCTGATAATGAGTGACGTTGAGCATTTTTTCTGTTTGTTAGCCATCTGTACGTCTTCTTTGGAGAAATGTCTGTCATCTGTTTTTGATGGCAGTCATTCTTGCAGGTGTGAGGTGGTATCTCACTGAGATTTTGATTTGCATTTTCCTTCCTATTAGTGATGCCGAGTACCTTTTCGTACATTTGTTGGTCATCTGTGTATCATCTTTGGAAAACTCTGCTCATTTTTTAACCAGATCATTTGTATTTTTTCCACTGAGTTCTATGAGTTCCTTATATATTTTGAATATTAATCCCCACCTGATATATTGAAAGTATTGAAAGTGAAAGTCGCTCAGTCGTGTCTGACTCTTTGCGACCCCACAGACTACACGGTCCATGGAATTCTCCAGGCCAGAATACTGAGTGGGTAGCTGTTCCCTTCTTCAGGGGATCTTCCCAACCCAGAGGTCAAACCCAGGTCTCCCTCATTGCAGGCGGATTCTTTACCACCTGAGCCACCAGGGAACCCAAGAATACTGGAGTGGGTAGCCTATCCCTTCTCTAGGGGATCTTCTCCATCCAGGAATGGAACTGGGGTCTCCTGCATTGCAGATTCTCTACCAGCTGAGCTACCAGGGAAGCCCTATCAGATATATGCTCTCTGATATTTTCCTCCAATCCACGGGTTGCCTTTTGATTTTGCTGACTGTTTCTTTTGTAGTGAAGAAGCTTTTCAGTTTAAGATATTCCCACTTGTTGATTTTGGCTTTTGTTGAATGTGCTTTGGCGTCATATACAAAAACATTATTGCCAAGGCCCATGTCATGGAGCTTTTTCTCTATGTTTTCTTCTAGGACTTTTATACTTTCAGATCTACAGTTAAGTCTTTAATTCATTTCCAGTTAATTTTTGTGAGTGGTGAGAGATAAGGATCCACTTTCATTTTTCTGGATGTGACGATCCATTTTCCCCAGCACTATTTATTGAGGAGACTACCATTTACCCAGTGAGTACTTTTGACTCTCTTGTCTAACTTAGTTGACCATATTTGCAGGAGTTTACTTTTGGCTTCTTGATTCTGTTCCATTATTGGTCTGTGTGTCGACCAGTATCATACTCTTCTGAATACCATGCATAAGATTTTGGTTACTTTATTTTTGTAACCATTTTGAAATCATAAAGTGTGATAACTTCAACTTTGTTCTTTTTTTCTCAAAATTCCTCTAGCTATTTGAGGTCTCTGTGGTTCCATAAAATTTTAGGATTTTTTTTTCCTATTTCTGTGAAAAATTACATAGGAATTCTATTGCATTGAATCTATAGATTTAAAAAAAAAATCATTTAGTAGAATTCACCAGAGAAACTGATTTGATCCTGGGCTTTTCTTTGTTGGGATGTTTTTGATTATTAATTGAATCTCTCTTTACATTATTAATCTGTTTTTTTAATGTCTTCATGATTTAGTCTTGGTAGACTGTATATTCCTAGGAATGTGTCCATTTTTCCTAGATTATCCAATTTCTTAGCCTATAATTATTCATAGTGGGCTCTTATGATCCACTGTATTTCTGTATCAAGTGTAATGTCTCCTTTTCATTTCTGGTTTTGAGGCTTGTTTTTATTAGTTAGTCAAGCTAAAAGTTGGTCAATTTCATTGATCTTTCTAAAACCCAACTCTCAGTTTTACCTTTTCTCCTCTTCTTCAGGTATCTATTTCATTTATCTGCTCTGATCTTTGTTTATTTCCTTCTGCTAACTTTGGGCTTAGATTGTTTTTCTTTTTTCTAGTTTCTTACGGTGCAAAGTTAGGCTGTTTATTTGAGATTTTTCTTTTTACTTGGTGTAGGCGTTTATCCGGGGAAGGCAATGGCACCCCACCCCAGTACTCTTGCCTGGAAAATCCAATGGACGGAAGAGCCTGGTGGGCTACGGTCCATGGGGTCACTAAGAGTCGGACACGACTGAGTGACTTCACTTTCACTTTTTACTTTCATGCATTGGAGAAGGAAATGGCGGCCCACTTGAGTGTTCTTGCCTGGAGAATCCCAGGGATGGGGGAGCCCGGTGGGCTGCCGTCTATGGGGTCGCACAGAGTCGGACACGACTGAAGCAACTTGGCAGCAGGCAGCAGCAGTAGCAGGCATTTATCAATCTAAATTTCCCTTTTAGAAATGCTTTTGATACATACCATATAATAAATATACCACTACGTTACACCATTAAAGCATTCTGAATTTTACTATGTAATTACCTTTTCCAGTGTGTTCTACATTTTCATGTTTTCATGTTACTAAGTAGTGTCCATTCAATTCAGCTGCAAGCATTCCTTTCAGCAGTTCTTGTAAGGCAGGTCTAGCAGTAAAGGGCTCTCTCTGCCTTTTTTCCATATGGAAAAGTCTTTCTCACTCCATCATTTCTGAAGGGTAACTTTGCTGGACAGAGTATTTTTGGTTGGCAGTTTCTTTTTTCCTTCCCTTTCCTTTTTCAGAGTTTTTTTGGTACGCTACAAGCTTCATTGACTTAGATATCCAAATTTCTCCCCAGTTGTGGTAAATTTTCAGCAATTATTTTTTTTATGTAACTTTCTGCCCACTGCTTGTTATGTTCTCCTTCTGAAACTCCAATAATTCAAAATTGTTTCTTCTGATGGTGTCCCGCAGATCATGCAGGCTTTCTTCACTCTTTTTCCTTTGTTCTGACCTGTCTTCTAACTCACAAATTCTTTTTCTTGCTTGATCCATTCTGCTGTTGATGCTCTGCATTGCAATTTTCATTTCATTCATTTTTCAGACCGAGAATTTTTTCTTTGTAATGATTTCAATGTCTTTGTTAAACTTCTCATTTTGTTCATGTATTATTTCTTGATTTAATCGAATTGCCTTTTTCTATTTTCCGCTAGTTCATAGCTTCCTTGGAACAGCTATTCTGAAGTCTGTACTGCGTAAGCAGCAGATCTCCACATCTTTGGTGTTGGTTACTGGCAGATGACTGTGGCCCTTTGGTGGTACTGAGCTTCCTTAAATTGTTGCATTAGTGTTTTCACATGTGAAGCAGCAGTCACCTTCTCTGGTCTTTACTAATTGTTCTCTCCAATGCATCTAAACTTGTATGGTTTGCTCCAAAAGTGTACTAGAGCTTTTCTGCTAGAAATGTGGACTTCCACAAAGTCTCTATTATCCAAGCATAATTGTCTAAGACTGTTTTATAGAGCTCCCAGACCACAGCCAAAGGGACTACAGTAACAGTGTGGGCCACAACGGGGTCCACAGCCAGGACTGAGGTCTGTACGCTGAGACCTAATGCACAAGAGGGCAAGGCTCCTCCCAGGTTCTTAAGAATATAGTGCTGGACCCCACATCTTCCACAAGGGCGTTTTTGTCCATCGACAGATGCCAAACTGTTGTTCCTGGGGCGGGGGAGCAGACAGGGATGAATGAGGGGCATCTTATCAAGCCATTATGTATGTGCATGTCACTCAGTGTCCGATTCTTTGCGATCCCATAGACGGTAGTGCGCCAGGCTCCTCTGTCCATGAACTCCTCCAGGCAAGAATACTGGAGTGGGTAGCCATTTCCTTCTCCAGGAGGTCCTCCCGACCCGGGGATCAAACCCAGGCCTTCCACACTGCAGGCAATTCTTTACCATCTGAGCCACCAGGAAAGTCCCTATCCAGCCACAATGCTGTTACTTATTTTAAATCTAAACAGTCACATAAAACTAGTGAGCACCATGGTGTACAGCACAGTTCTAGAGGCTTTATTGCCTTTACATATTGCCTTACTGAAATTCTCTTAACAAAGTAAAAGTCAAAGGCACTTAAAAATCACTGATTTTTTAGGTATCCAAATAGTAAATAACCACTAAGTAAAAGTAACAGTTCTGGTATAAAATGCCAGAGTGGTGAATCAAAAGCTTGTTTTCCTTCATAAAGCAGTTGCCAGACATCATGAAAGGATTCCTCTCAACCTCTTATAAACAGGTTTTTAAGACAACTACCGTGACAACATACATACCAGGGTTCCATTTACATCCTGACTCAGATTCTTCATCTCCCCGACAATGAAAGCAACCAGGTAAGTGCTCATCTTCACACTCTCAAAAAACTCATCCTGAACAAGTCCGTCTTCCAGCACGACTGATGACTTCTACAAGCAAAGCGGAAAACGACAGTTCTGTAACCATGTGAATACGTGACGGTGACATATAAACTGGGCAGCTGAAAATTCAAATAGGAAATACGTAGTGAAGGTGCTGCCCTATTTTAATTCCTCAGCACAAGTTTCTAAACAGTACGGATCTCAGCCTCAGGCTGCTCTACCCTCCTTCATCTTGAGGACATATTGAGTACAATAAAAATCCTTAAGAAGTTCCTAGTTTCAAGCCATGGCTTTAAATAAATGTAAGTTAGAGACAGTGACAGTGGCTCTGTGTCTCCCCTTTAAAACACCACCAGAGACAAAAAGCCTTCCTTATGATCTGAGGATACTCCATTCTACTGCTACAAAAATAATACATTCACACGAGGAGGAGCTACAGCTGGTTAATCCCTCCAAATGACCTGAAATGGCTTCATAAAGGACTGTGCTGATGACCACAAGAAGGCTACGGGATCAAAGGTGAGAAGTCACTACAGAAGTCTGAGTGTGGGAATGGTGTGCAACCTTGTGGGACTCGCCAGGCATGAATTTAAAATGTTTTAGGTTCCTAGGCAAGTAAGCACGCAATCTCTCTCAAAGAAAGATTAAGGTGAAGAGTTAGGTGCGGAGTAGAGCTGCTGAAGTGGCGTCCTTGTTGAAGGACAGACCATGTCCTCTTCTGGACTCAAGGGCTGACTCTACAATCAGTTAGATGTCGCTGCTCCTCCCCGCCCCCCGCCCCCAGCCATAGGGGTTCTGAAAAGCTTCTATCCAGCTGCATTCAGCTCTCAAGTGTACCAAGTGTTAGCTGCTCAGTCAAGCCCGACTCTTTGCGACCCCATGGACGGTAGCCCACCAGGCTTCTCTGTCCATGGCATTTTTCCAGGCAAGAATACTGCAGTGGGCTGCCATTCCCTTCTCTAGGGGATCCTCCCCATCCAGGGATTGAGCCCAGGTCTCTGGCATTGCAGACAGATTCTTTACCATCCGAGCCCTCAGGTAACAAAAGGACCCTTTGAGTTCTGTTCAGTGTAAAAACAATTCTGCCTCGTTTCATTCCCACTACCTCCCATGTGGAGTTCACAGCCAAGAAACACATCCATGTTCTTGTTGGTAAACCTCCATGTCACAATATCAACTTTTTCAATAACCAGTAAAACATCAAGGTCAATCGTGATTCAACGCTTATCACAGTTTAGAATAGCAAATTCACCATGTCTCCAAAATATCATTGTCTCTTTAGTAGTAGTTCATAGTATTAATATTTACAGAACTTTAGTACATAGCACACACTTCACATTTCCTGCCATGCATTCCACATCCAGTCTTTCTCCTTCCTCAAGTGCTTCTCAGGCTGACTTCACAACTGATTCCAATACATATTTTACTTTTATTAAAGCATTTTAAGAAAGTATACGATTTTAATCATTCTCAGTGGTATGGCAAAGAAGAATCCAAGTATTCATAACAAAGAAAGAGACCCACTCAAAAAATTTTACATTCAAGGAATGAACAGTACCTTAGGCATATTTGATAAAGCAGTGTATTGCTCATCTCTTTTGATCCTGATGACAAATGTGGCTTTAAATGCTGGTTCATCAAAACAAGGAAAAGCAGATCTTGCTGCCAAGGGTTCAAACTGAGTTGCTGCAAAGTACCTAAAATGAATGCAAATCCATCCAACAGTTATTGAGCACCTACTATTCAAGGCACCTTACCAAGTTCTATGGATACTAAGATAAATATCATACAAGTCCAGGCATTAAAGGATTTGCAATCAACTGGGAGAGGCAGAGGTTATACAATAGACGGAAAGTTCGCAGGCTGTAAATCATGTCCTAATGGTGAGAACAAAGCAGTGGGAACAAAGGGTAGGGATTCCGCCCAGTGGTAGAGACACTGTAAGAGAACTGCCAACAAAATATGAAGAGGGCCTTTAAAAATAAGGAATATTTGCAAAGGGAGAGAGGGAGGAAGGTATAGTCTAGAAAGAGCGGAAAGCACAGGCAAGGACAGAGCAGTGCATGTTCAGGGGCTGGGGGTGGATGTCCAAAGTGGCTGGAGATGAAACAACAGAGGTCGGTGACTGCTGGCCACTGAGGTCCTAAAAAGGTTTCTGAGCAAAGAATAGCATGAAAGATGTTCATCCATCACTAAACCTCAACCTCACAATCTGCACTAGAACAGAGACACAAAAAAACCAGGCATCCAACAGTGTGCTGGGGTTCTTTACTCTCTTCAGAAGGGAATCAAAACTTTTCCTCCCCCTCCTACAGCACAGCTACAACACTTCAGAATTTAACTGTAAGTCCTCAATTCAAGGTTGGTGGAAAAGCATAAACAGACGAGAAATGTAGATTTTTAATTCAGCAGCAGAATAAAGCAGATCTGCATTTGGGAAATCATCCAAACACGGCCCTAGAGCAATCGGCACAAATCAATATAATCAATATAGTCAATATGGTTCTTAGACAACCACCACTTCAGAGATGATGGCCTTGCTTCCTTAGGGCTTAGTTTCTACTGATAAGTTTTAAAAGGCAAGAGTGTAAGATTTAAAGGCAGAAGACCCAAACTCTGCAACTTACCAGCCATGTGACTTAAGCATATCGGTGACCTACATCCCATCTCCTTATTTGTGAAACTAGGATTGACATAGGATCCCTTACCAAACATTTAGGGGTGTTGATTCTACTTCAAAATTCTATTTTGATACTTAATGACAATCACATTTATGCTACAAAGTCTTACACAGATGTCTATTATAAATACTAGACAGTCATAACTCTTCCTTCATGCCCAAATAACTATTTCTTAGAGCAAACTGCAAGAATATAAGCAATCAACACACATGTAACAACTGAGACATGTTTCTGACATTCTATCTCTTCACTCAACTCCCCAATTCTTACCAGTTAACAAAAGATTTCAGAAGAGGGCCACAAGGGACTGGGGTGGGGGGTGGATAAAGTCTGATGACATTTATACTATTTATATGAGAGCCTACTTGGACCATCATTTTGGATAAAAACTGGATTATAATGTTCTGAGACCAAGAAGATCTTAAAAGAGATGTTAAAAGAGATGCAATAACAACTCTCTTACATAGAAGTCCTTTTGAGAAGGCTAATTGATGATACTTACAACCTAAGCTGAATACCGCAAAGCTTACTCTCTCATTAGTGATTGCATTTGCTTTCGGAAATACTAGCTGCAGTTTGAGCACCACCTCCAGCAGCACTGAAGACAGTTATGAATTAGCTGAGGGTCAGGTAAAAGAATTCTAAGCACTGGTGATAACAATGGGTAGAGGTGTGAATGGGTGAAGGAGGAGGCGGTGTACCACAGTGGTTAAGAATATGTGGTCTTTGTAGTTAAAAAGACTGGATTTGAATTCCCCTCTGCTACTTGCTAGTCAAAAGATGCTGAATGAGTTCTTTCATGTGCCTCTGCTATCTCATCTGAAAAGTGAATAAAATATCATTTCTACCCCTTCGTGAGTTTGACAGGATAAAAAACTAAACATACAGCATGCTTGCACCAGCTCCTAGCACTTCAGTTCTCAAGTAAATATGGGCTGCCGTTATCACTGGAATCCAGGAAAGTGCACATGAAGTTCATGAAGACAGGCGAGGGCTGTGAGAAAAAGAAAAAAATACCAAAACTCCCAGATCTAGGAAGAAAGTGAACTAAGTCACCTTGGAAATGAGAAACTGCAGGAGGATCATAAACCAAAGACCAACATGGGCAGGTCTGTGCTTCTAGAACTAGTCTGGCAGCCTATGTGAAAGATGGAAAGAGAAGGGAGAGCTGTGGTTGGATTAGACGTCAGAGATCTAGTTAAGACGATGCTTCAAGAGTTCAAGAAAATGACACTGAGCGATGGAAGGACAAAGAAATAAAAGACATCCCCATCCTAAATTTCTTTACTAGTTTGTTTACTATCAGTTTGTTATCTAGAACCTTAAGTCTATCCTCAACAACTTCTAGATTTAACTGCAAGGTTACCCACCAGCTCCACCTCACAGATGACACAGGTTAAGTTCCTCTACCAGAAGCCACGTCGGTACATTTGACATTTATACACACTTTGATTTTCCAATCAATAAGGAATATATTCCTTAGTTACTTTGTTTTGAATTACAGTTTTCAGATTCCTTGAAAGGTATAAATAACCTTTTAAACTTTTATCTTGTATCAATATATACAATTAGGCGGGGCATTCATTTTATTGAACCAGGTAAGTAAATAAATTTATATATGTTTTCTGTAACAGCAGAGTTTGAGAAAATACTCTTATTTCTTAATTGCAAGAATGTGTCTTCCATTTCTCTAGCATTTTTCACCACTCAATCCAGCCCATAGCCAGAGTCAACAAGTGACAATATCCAAAACCACCACTCTTCCCATTACATATAGGCAGGCCCAAGAGAACCCAATGGCAATAATCTGAATGGGGATTTATTCAAAGATTTGCCACATACTAAGAACACTGTTTCTATGTATATCCTATAATTCCTAGAGGATGATGGAGATTATAGAAGGAGAAGAAAAGCCAAGAAGCCCCAAGCTACCACTGCAACTTAAATTTGCTTTTTATGTCAGATCTCACAGTGAGAGCCAGCAGGCCATTTATTTTTAAAACATTACATTAAGGGGAAAGAGAAAAATTACTTATCTGAATAGGAGTACAGATTTTCCTTATCTCTTTCCCTATTTAACAAGGATCAAAACACTTTAGATTTAAAATATTCATCTATTTTTCTCAACATATGAACATACATTAGCCAAATGGCCAGCATCAGTAATTCACTGGTTTGCAAAGGAATATGAGAGAATGCTCCAAAGCATTAGGCAGATCTGACAAGGAATTTGGACATGGAAGAAAACTGACATTACTGCTACTGAAGAATAACCTGTATGCACCTGTGCACTGCATCCTTCCAGAAATTCAAGCTATATCTGTGAACACTAAGGTTACACAGAACGTTGTTGCTGTTCAGTCTCCCAGTCGTATCTGACTCTTTGTGACCCCATGGACTGCAGCATGCCAAAGAACAAAATATGTGGTCTAAATGGGGAGTCTAGGAATTTTATGTTTTAAGTCCCTTTTTTAAAATTAAACTCTCTCTAAAATTTCTTTCTTAAAATTTCCATCAGAAATCCAGAATAGAGTGGCACTAAAAAAATAAACCAGCAAAAATTAAAGATGCTAAAAGTGAGAGATATATATATATATATGTAAGTTTACAGCACTTCTTCATGCTTCCTTTATCTCCGTAAGCACCTCCTAAAAGCTCCACATAATAGCAAAATAAGTCTTAAGGGATAATCAATAGTTTCCACTCTGCTTCACATAGAGAACTTGTAACGGGACAGAAACTAGATTCATAAGATACAAAAAGCTCAAGGTAATGTAAGTTCTTGTAACTGAGAATGTAACTGATACAGTCTTTAGCCATTCCCCTCCGTCAGCGAGCCCTGCCCCCACCATGACGCATGACATACGTCACAGTATATGCTCAGGCTTTTGACTGAGAGAAAGAGGAGGAGGAGTGATAGTTGCTGGGTCGTGTCTGACTCTGTGTGACCCCATGGACTGTAACCCACCAGGCTCCTCTGTCCATGGGATTCTCCAGGCAAGAATATTGGAGTGGGTTGCCATTGCCTTCTCCAGATGATCTTCCCGACCCAGGGATCAAACCGGGGTCTCCTGCATTGCAGCCAGATTCTTTACCATCTGAGCTACAGTATACTCTTTCAAATCACCATTCTATTATTTTGCACCTAATCTCTTAAAAAAAAAATAACAATAATAATTGCAGTCAATGTCGCTGATGTGGGCAGAGAGATCCATACAGCAGAAGTCATGAGAGAGCAAAGCAGCAGACTCACTGAAGAGGGCTACATACTTTTTCTCATTACTTTCATCTCTGTAGGAGATGCCATAAAACCCATAGGAAGAACTAGATATGTTTGCCGAATACTCGATCTTCAAGGTATAATTGTGCCCTTCAAGCAAGGTCTCGGGGGCAACGATGGCGATTTGTTCATGCAGTGGGTACTCCAGGACGTCGACTTGTTTTTCCTGGCTTGAAACCGTGGTCATAAAGGTCGCTCTGGAAATGTTGTGGCCTGTGCTGTGAAGAACGATGTTCCACGTGGCCTGAAGGGCCTGAAGCGCAATCGTCACGGAACCCCTGAACGTCATCGAGGTGAGGTTTGGGTGGAGGGTCAGGTCATAGCGCACTGGCACAAGGGCAGTGGGCAGCCTGACTTGGGCCCACGGAAACAACTTTCCGTTTGTTGCGATCGGCTGAAGTGGTTCCATGGGTTGTTTTTTTTTAGGGCAGCCTTCTTTGGTAAAGGTACACCTGGGCAGGAAGTAAATCACCATGATTACAGCAACGGCAACTATGATGATGAAAGCACAGACCCCTATGGTCTTGGCAGAGGGCGCTGAGCAAGCCCCATCCGAGTTCTGCCGGTAGCCGGCCGCGCTGTTTCGCAGGCCCGAGCTCCTGTTCATGAAGGACATGCCCAGAAGCTTGGCAGACGACTCATAGTCCTCTTCATCCTCATCCAGCTCATGCTCGCCAAGGCCCCGCACCAGCAGTCGTGAACCCCGGGGCTCGTATTCCACCTCATCAGGCTCCAGAGGATGTAAACAGGGCTCTTTGGCTAAATCCACCACATCTGGTTCTTCCTCAAACATGCTGTTTTCAATCATATTCCTGGGGAGCTGAAGCCGATCTAAAAAAAACAAAACACCAAAACATAAGGACCAGGCACAGAGTTAGGGGAGATAGGGCATAATAAAAGGTCTACTAGCAAGACCACATTTAATCTAAGGATTTTTTTTTTTAATCACTGAGACTTATTTCTATTTTAGAGCTACTGAATTAGTTGACACTTGTAATATTCTGGTATTATTCATTAAAAACTCAATTATAGGTAACAACATCACAGTAATGAAACAAGAAAGCTAAATACACAGGCTAGTATTAAAAAAAAAAAGGCAGCTGAGATTAAATACTGATTTCTTTAATACACTGCTACCTAACAACCTGAGCCCTTGTCCTGAGGGAAGAGGGAAGCCTGGGGTGCTGCAGTCCATGGGGTCGCAAAGAGTCAGACACGAGTTCGTGACTGAATGACAACAAGTCTGAGCAGCACTGGTCCAAGCCTTCTTCGTGGTCAGATCCCAGCAGCGCTGGACACAGCATCCCGGCGTGTGCTCTGGCCATCCCAGACTGCTCACTAATCTGAGACAAGCCAGGCGGCTTTTCTATTTCATCCTCCATGTCTGTTTTCCTCTCTGGTCCCTTTGCCTGCAATGTCATCATTTCCCCCACCCTAGTCCACCGAGTGAACAAACACCTGTTATTCCACAACTCATCTTAACTTGCTACAGTGGAAATTAAGGAAAAGTTATTTTCTTATTTTTCCCTTTCTCTTTATTACCTTTCAAAAATACATTTTCTTTTCATTTCATCTTGCTCCTTTCAATTCTGGAGGGGCATCGAGACCCCCGTGACGTTGCCTTTTCCTATCTCCTCTCCATCCGTGAATTTATAAAACCTATGCTACCCCACGTCAAAGGAGCAGCGGCAGCGCAGGCGCAGGAGGGCCTAGAGGAGATATTCCACGTTCAAGGTCAGGAGGGGCGGCAGTGAGGAGATACCCCTCGTCCAAGGTAAGGAGCAGCAGCAGCCCTTTGCTGGAGCAGCCGTGAGGAGATGCCCCATGTCCAAGGTAAGAGAAACCCAACCATAATCATAGAAAACTAGCCAAACTGATCACATGGACCACAACAGCCTTGTCTAACTCAATGAAACTAAGCCATGCCCAAGACGTGGGGTCACCCAAGACGGGCGGGTCATGGTTGAGAGGTCTGACAGAATGTGGTCCACTGGAGAAGGGAATGGCAAACCACTTCAGTATTCTTGCCTTGAGAACCCCATGAACAGTATGAAAAGGCAAAATGATAGGATACCGAAAGAGGAACTCCCAGGTCAGTAGGTGCCCAATATGCTACTGGAGATCAGTGGAGAAATAACTCCAGAAAGAATGAAGGGATGGAGCCAAAGCAAAAAAAATACCAGTTATGGATGTGATTGGTGATAGAAGCAAGATCCAATGCTGTAAAGAGCAATATTGCATAGGAACCTGGAATGTTAGGTCCATGAATCAAGGCAAACTGGAAGTGGTCAAACAAGAGATGGCAAGAGTGAACGTCGACATTCTAGGAATCAGTGAACTAAAATGGACTGGAATGGGTGAATGAATTTAACTCAGATGACCATTATATCTACTACTGTGGGCAGGAATCCCTCAGAAGAAATGGAGTAGCCATCACAGTCGACAGGAGTCCGAAATGCTGTACTTGGATGCAATCTCAAAAACGACAGATGATCTCTGTTCGTTTCCAAGGCAAACCATTCAATATCATAGTAATCCAAGTCTATGCCCCAACCAGTAACGCTGAAGAAGCTGAAGTTGAATGGTTCTATGTAGACCTAAAAGACCTTTTAGAAGTAACACCCAAAAAAGATGTCCTTTTCATTATAGGGGACTGGAATGCAAAAGTAGGAAGTCAAGAAACACCTGGAGTAACAGGCAAATTGGGTCTTGGAATGTGGAATGAACCAGGGCAAAGGCTAATAGAGTTTTGCCAAGAAAATGCACTGGTCATAGCAAACACCCTCTTCCACAACACGAGAGAAGACTCTACACATGGACATCACCAGATGGTCAACACCGAAATCAGACTGATTATATTCTTTGCAGCCAAAGATGGAGAAGCTCTATACAGTCAACAAAAACAAGACTAGGAGCTGACTGTGGTTCAGATCATGAACTCCTTATTGCCAAATTCAGACTTAAATTGAAGAAAGTAGGGAAAACCGCTAGACCATTCAAGTATGACCTAAATCAAATCCCTTTATACAGTGGACTATACAGTGGAAGTGAAAAATAGATTTAAGGGCCTAGATCTGATAGATGGAGTGCCTGATGAACTATGGACGGAGGTTCATGACATTGTACAGGAGACAGGGATCAAGACCATCCCCAAGACAAAGAAATGCAAAAAAAAGCAAAATGGCTGTCTGGGGAGGCCTTACAAATAGCTGTGAAAAGAAGAGAAGCGAAAAGCAAAGGAGAAAAGGAAAGATATAAGCATCTGAATGCAAAGTTCCAAAGAATAGTAAGAAGAGATAAGAAAGCCTTCCTCGGTAATCAGTACAAAGAAATAGAGGAAAACAACAGAATGGGAAAGACTAGAGATCTCTTCAAGAAAATTAGAGATATCAAGGGAACATTTCATGCAAAGATGGGCTCGATAAAGAACAGAAATGGTATGGACCTAACAGAAGCAGAAGATATTAAGAAGAGGTGGCAAGAATACACAGAAGAACTGTAAAAAAATAAATCTTCATGACCAAGATAATCACGATGGTGTGATCACTCACCTAGAGCCAGACATCCTGCAATGTGAAGTCAAGTGGGCCTTAGAAAGCATCACTACGAACAAAGCTAGTGGAGGTGATGGAATTCCAGTTGAGCTATTTCAAATCCTGAAAGATGATGCTGTGAAAGTGCCGCACTCAATATGCCAGCAAATTGGGAAAACTCAGCAGTGGCCACAGGACTGGAAAAGGTCAGTTTTCATTCCGATCTCAAAGAAAGGCAATGCCAAAGAGTGCTCAAACTACCATACAATTGCACTCATCTCACACGCTAGTAAAGTATGCTCAAAATTCTCCAAGCCAGGCTTCAGCAATATGTGAACCACGAACTTCCAGATGTTCAAGCTGGTTTTAGAAAAGGCAGAGGAACCAGAGATCAAATTACCAACATCCGCTGGATCACGGAAAAAGCAAGAGAGTTCCAGAAAAACATCTATTTCTGCTTTATT